>JAVXUP010002032.1:0-165392 GCA_033070095.1 Escallonia herrerae
CTGATAGCCAATACTTAGTCTCATAAACCCCTCATTTCTTCTTACTTCAATGACCATCACCCTCCTTTAGAGCACCTCTGTCCGGTCAATATACTCTGGCTATTGACATTTAAAATAGCCCCCCTTTTTTTTTTGCTTCATCTTAAACATTATTTCAGTGACTTGCTCTCATACTTAAGATCTGCTTTACTGGCCTTAGCATAGTTCACACCCTCGTGCCTCAATCCACATCATCTACATTTTCGATCTCCTCTTCTTGGTTCTGAACTTTATCCAGGCTGTTCTTCATCTACTCTCTTCTTACCTTTCGTTTCACCCTTCTAGTTTCGTTCCCGGATTTTACCTCCTTTCCGTCCTTGCTTCCTTCCTTCTTCCTAGACCTCTTTATTATTTACGTCCATCGTATGGTGTTTCTACTAATCCAGTAGCAATTCTCCATCAGAGCCTCCTTACTATCCTTTGGAAAATTATTTTTGAACCCTTTTCAACTTGTTCCACCTTTAGAACATTTCTATCATCACTTAATAAGGGATAATAATAATAGGACAACTCACCAATTGCCCTAATATGCTTTTTCACCTTTCTATCTTTATGCTTAGTATGAGAAACTTGTCTCCAACTTACTCTGCTATTTGAGCAGAAATATACATCATCAACCTGTTACCTGAACCTATTACAATAATATAGGCTCGATAGGTACTCTTACTGTCTCAACTTGTTTGTTCTCGTACGTCTAATCACTTGTCACCCTCTTTTTACGTATTGCTGGCGAACATTATCTTTTAATATTTCCCCACGTCTTGTTATTTCAACTACCTTCTCCATCTCTCAATTCAACGTATTTTTCTATACTAACCGCTTTCTCTCTCGTGAGATTCTACTCAACGGGCATCCTTAAAGTGCTAAGATCTACATTATTTTCTTCCTTTTACTGGGGCTGTCATAACAGCAGCCACCAGTCGTACCTTTAGAACTCCCACAATCTTTTTGTAGAAGTCTCACCAGCTCTTTCTTAAGGTCTTCTTCTCTGCTTATCCCTTCCACCTATATTCACCATAATCACTTCTATTGAGGGCCCCTCTCGACTGGGAACCCTCTCTCTCTTTCCGAGGAAGGAATATCACGATAATTGAAATTGCACACCACAATATTAACCTTCACTCTCAGACAACTAATGGTTTTCATCACTAAACAACCTTTTTTTTCTACAATAGTATGTAAATAATACGAGTTTCCATCATCATTCCCTTTCTCAATCATACTTTAGGTCCGATTTCAAAAGCGGACTCCACCCCTACTCGTACACCTCATTAACCTCAGAGGAACTATCACGCTCTTATAACCATTTTAGGCTTCAATGACTCCCTCTTAGAATCAATTGTTGCCTGTCTTTAGGTATTGCCTTATCAAGAGGGCAATCACGAACAACATGTCATATATTTTTTTTTTCGAGTGACCTGCATACTGGCATCCATCCACCGTCTCCCAAAATATCTAATTCGATACTTAATTCATGTCCTCTCATTCAACTTTCAATCTCTCTATCGTTTAGTTAAGGAATGAGCGCAAATCGCCCAATAAAGACAACACGAGGAATATCGTGTACAAATGATTCAAAAGACTCGGAGGAATAATAATCATCTCAACGATAGCAATGAATCAAGAGTAGTCAATAAATTTCAACATCAACATAACTTGTCAAACGAAAAGTTTTCTTTCGTTAGACTGAGCGGCTTTAAGGCCCAATAGAACAGCATTACTGCAACCTCCTCATGGACTGGACTGACTGACCGACAGACTGACTGACTGACTATGCAAGTGAATACTAAAACAGGAAATTGAAAGATAAACATCAACGAAATACAAGTCATTAACATCAAATGCAATGCAACTCAGACACGACAGACTAGACTCGACCAGACATGACAGACTCGACTCGCTCGCCCTACATCCTCTTTGCCAGTGATCATGTTTCACGGGCCATCCTCCTCATATTGATGTCCCATTTTACGGGATGTTTATCTCAGTCTCAAGTAAATAAAAAAGACATTGTCAACAAGCAGGGAACTCATTTAAAGTGCTTTCCCTAATCACGTTACAGCCAAGCAACAAGACATCATCAACGGGGCGGACTAAGGGAAAATTTATTCCACCTTATGTCCTCAACAACACAGCTCAACAAGGAATACCAGATCAGAAGATCGACCGGTGTTCAGACCTAACAACAAGAGTTCAACGTAACATCATCAACATGGTGGACTTGGGAGAAGATTACCGCAAGCCCTCAACAACGTTCTTACATAAGAGAAATGTCGGTTATCAATAAATACCAACATTTCACAACAACACGCAACAACCTCAACAACATCAACGACATCATTATCAACGATAGGACGGACTCGGGAGAAGATTACCGCAAGTCCTCAATGGTGTTCTCAAAGAGAAGAGATATCGGCTATCAATAATTACCGGCATCTCACAACCACCACACAACAACCCTACACAACATCATCATCCACTTCAGGTATGCTAATCAAATCAAGTCATAGCATACAAGGACGCCCATCATCCTCACTAAATTCTATCAACAGGGCGGACTAAGGGAATTTCTTCTACCCTAAGTCCTCAACAGCACAATTCAAATATACGTATACCGGTCACAATGACTACCGGTGTCAACCCATAACAGCAAGAGTCCAACATAAACGTCATCAACATAGTATGCTAATCGAAACAATGCATTAGCATAATAGAACCGCATTGTCCTTACCTGCTTGGCTTATAGCCGAAGCAACTCGCAATCTCTGATCGCAACGAGCTGCATCACCTAGTCAAATCATATCATGCTCGTTAGTCATCATTCATCATATACGCACTCCTTATTCTACCCATTCCCACTTAACCGTTCATAGCATCTTACGATAGCTAGTTAATTCGATCCGATAATTGGATCCTTAATCTAGCCTTATCGACTTATTATCGATAACAACCCTCATTTTAGACATACTACCACTATTCCTTGCTTCCCACCCCTCCGAACGCTAAATTATGCGCGTCCTCAAAAATTTAGCGCCAACATGGCAAATTACCAAAATACCCACTAATGGCCGCTACATCACCAACACCCCCACCAACACCCAAAAACCGCTTTAAAACTACTTTTTAGATGTACTGCATCATTTATAGACCAAATATTCCCTCAAAAAATTTTAAAGGGAAAATTACCAAAACGCCCCCGGGGTTCACTATCACCGCAACACTCCGAATCAGCTTCAAAACAACCTTTTAGGTGTTTTACAATCCTTTCTGGACTAAAAAGTCCCTTGAAACTTTTTACCTGGAAATTTACCAAAATACCCCTCTCCGGGTGGCAAATTACCAAAATGCCCCCTGAGGGTTCCCGGCACCATAAAAATCTCAAAACCACTTTAAAATGATATTTTAAACCTCCTGCATTCATTCTTGAGCTAAAAAGTATTTTACAAAATTTTGCCCAAAAATCCCGAACCGGTGTCCGGACCGAGCGCTTAAAAACCCGTTCGGCCAAAAATAGCTAACGACTTCGGAATGACCCGAAAACTTGGAAAATGGAACTTCTCAGTGTCCCAGAGTCCTCAAAAAAATTTTAGCGCAAAACTGCATTCGTTTGATATTTTAAATTTCACCATAAAGTTTTAAACTTCCCGCATCCGTTCACCCCCTTCCCGATCTCGAAAAATCTGCACTTTTTCCACGATGCAGGTCTCTCAAAACTAACTAGGGTCTCTTTTTTGTACTTTGGCTAAATATGATCCTAACTATTTTTAAAAAATTCAAACTCAACCTGCTCACTTTATTTCCATTTTTAGTGACACTTGCAGTCACTGTTCATCATCAACATGAACGAACATACACAGCAAAGCAGTAGCAGCAGCAGCTGCTGCCCCCTCCTCGCCCCTCACCCATCTCACGCACAGTCCCTCACACACTCACAAACACATTACAACCACCCCACACCTTCCACCAACACCTACCCCATCTTATAACACCCACATATACACATTCTCACCATCAAAATACATGTATATATCACAGCAACACTGCTGCCATAGCAGCAGTGTGCTTCCCCGTTCACACAACATATAACACACACACACATCACATATAACACACGCATACACCTCTCACACCCCTCCCTCTTTCCCCTACATCTTTTTGTCCTCTCACCCACAAAACACACTCACCGTACACCATAAACCCACCCATGGCAGGTTACCCAAACCCATGAATCCACATACACAATTCTAATCAATCAATTGGAAAGGGAGGAGAGAGAGATTACCCTTAGGGTTTGGTTTCTTTCTCTTTGATTTCTTCCTTCCTCTTCCTCTTTCTCTTTTTCTTCTTCCTTTCATCCTCTGTTTCTTCTCTGTTCTTCCTGTTTCTTCTTTTGTTCTTCTTTCTTTATTTGCATTTTCCTCCCCCCGAGTTTCCTTCTCCCTTCTTTTGTTTTCTCTTATCTAATATTATACTTTATAATATTATTAGATGAGTCACTAACCAGCTGGCCAAAGGTGGCACCACTTTCTTCCAAATTTGACACTTAAGTGCAACTTTACAAAATTGCACTTTAGGCCCCAAAGTTTCTAAAATTGCATTTTGACCCCTCAACTTTGTAAAATTACAATTTGACCCCAAAATCACCCTAACCCCTCCTTTAGCCCCCTAACACCTCATTATCATCGATATAATGCTACTTAATAAATATATATGCATTCCATTCACCGTATTTTCCAAAATTACACTTTTGCCCCGTGACTTTTCATAATTACATTTTAACCCCCAAGGTCAAACTAACCTCCCATTTAGCTCCCTAACACTTAATCATCATCAACGTATTGCCACGTAATAAAAATAGTACCCCTTAATTAATCAAACTCACGGTTAGATTAATTTTCGGTATTTTCGGGGTATCACACCCTCCCCCCCTTAAACAAATTTCGTCCTCAAAATAGGGGCAAACCTCATTCTGCAACTAGATGCGGAACATTAGCGCCTCGAGTTTCAAGGTAGCTTCCTTGACCGCATGATTTTTCCCAATCAACTTTGACCACTAGCATTCATGTGAAACCTGTTCCTTTTTATCAGTCATCCTTGTCGATGCCTCCTAATACGAGATATTATCTCGTATTTCAACTTATTTTTCTTGGATCCCAAGTGTAGAGTTGAGATCATACTTCCTCAACAATTGACACACGATACACGCTATGTAGTTAACTCAATCCTGAACGTAGATCGAGTTTATATGCTATCTTCTTAATCTTAGACAAGATTTTAAACAGTCCGACGAACCTCCGACTTAACTTCCTTCACTTCCCGAATAGCATGACTCACTTCCACGGTGACACTTATAAAATTTATTAGGTCACCTACTTCAAATTCCAACATCCTATACCTCTTGTCAGTACAACTTTTCTGCTAATTCTGCGCAGTAAGATTTTTTTTTTTAATATCGATCACCTTGTTTTCTATTTATTTGTACAATCTCGTGCAGAATAGTCTCGCCTCTAACCACACTCTACAAATAAGCGTGTGACATCTTCGGCCATACAACACTCCATAAGGAGCTATTTTCTTTGCTCGACCGATAACCATTTTTTATAGGAGAATTTGACTAAGGGTAACTGTTTACCCCACGTTCTGCCAAATAATTAATGTAAGCCCTCAACACTCTCCCAGTATTCATATCATACATCTTAATCGGCCACCTGTTGGAGGTAAAAGGCCGTCCTCATGGTCAACTTTGTTTTCATTTCTTATTGAAAACTTTTCCAAACTTTAAAGATGAACCTTACATCTCTATCGGACACAGTAGTTACTGAAACTCCATAACAACAAACCACTTGCTTAACATAAGTTTGGGCAAGTCGTTCAGAAAAATTTTCTTCCCGGATAAAATAAGTTGGGACGTCTTAGTCAACCTACCCACTACAACCCAAATGGATGTATATCTCTTAGTTGTTCGTGGCAACCTTAACACTAAATTTCATCATAATGTGTTCCCACTTCCATTCAGGTATAAAGAGTGGTTGCCACTATCTGGCGATCTTATGATCCACTTTTACCTATGAACAGGTCAAACATCGGGATAAAAACTTTTATATATCCCTCTTCATGTTAAGCCACCAAAATTCTTTGGGCCGTACTCAGGGTATACTTCCGTCTCCCTTAAGTGAATCAGCACTTAGAACTATGAGTCCCTTCAAAATTCCTTTCCTCAATTCATTATTAGGCGGAACATATGTCCGACCTTCACATTGTAACTACCACCCTCATCAGAATCAAAATTTCTTTTTATTCATTTCAAATCCCCGCGGGATCTCAACATCCTTGCATTTTTACGTTAAGCTTCCTTGATTTAATTAAGATGCAATGGTCGCATTTCCATGTGAAACGAACTATTACTTCCATTTCTTCCTTCTCGAACTTTGACTTCGAGTTGTTCACATTCTTATTAATTTGGCGTAACAATCATCATAGTCACTTTTTTCGATAAGGCATCTTAGAGAGATTGTCAATCACTCTCTGGTAGCCTCCGATCAAGCTTAGGAAGCTACTAATCTCAACGCCGATTTTTATGACGTTCCCTATTTGTCACCTTTTTTTTTAACTTTTTTTTTCCGATCTCTTAACCTGCTTTTGCATCGACCCCATATACCCAAATTCCCCAGTCACAATTCACATTCCTCGAATTTGACATACAACTTAATTTCTTAAAATTTGTTCGGGTTGCCATTGTGCAAGTTCCTCTTGCCTTCAGATCATCCATAAGGTCACCAATAAGGCGACGACACAATGATCGAGTACTCTCAAAACCCTTGATTCCTCAAACTTATAAAAACAGGGGCCTTAATTGATCCAGTCATCACCCCCGCGACTTCACTCGGTGCCCTTGTCACTCTTCAACACTTAGAAAAATTTCTTCATTTTTCGCGGTCGGGTCATCACCCCCGCGACTTCACTCGGCGCCCTTGTCAAATCTACAACACTTAGAAACATTTCTTCATTTTTTGAGGTCGGGTCATCCCCTCGTCCTCATTCTACACTTAGAAAAATTATTCACAAAATAATTTTAATCACCCTCTGGTGCCAACACTTAGTTTCATCAACCCCCATTTCTTCTTACTTTCAATCAAAATTACCCTCCTTTACATCCCCTCTGTCCGGTCAAAAAACTTTTGCTTTTGACATTTAAAACAGCCCCCAGGTGGGCAGCCCCACCTTAAACCCGACCCGCGCCTGCCCCGCCCTTAATATCTCTTCACTGGCTTAGCGGGTCACCGACCCGCGTGGCCCGATCCAACCCTAATTTCCCTTATCTCCTTTTCTCCAGGGGCGCACCGCCCAGGCTGCGCCATCGCCTCTCGGCCTTACCGTCCGCCGGCACCTTCCCAGCATCGTTCCCGCCGACCACCTCCTCCCCTTCCTCTCTTCCTCTCCTTCCCCCCAACCCCGCGTGCCCCACGGCCATCGTATGGCCGTTTCTACCCCTCTTCCCCTAGCCTTTCTCCATCGGCCCCTCCCCGCAACCCACTTGGCAAACTACCCCACCGACCCCCCCAGCTATTCCACCCTTCCTCATTTCTCTCACCACCCCGTAAGCCATAATGTTTGGACGACCCGCCGATTGCCCGCCGACGCACGGCACCCCTATCTCTTGCTTTTTCTCACAAACTCAGCCTCCACCTTACCTGCCGACCCCCTTGGCCGATCCTGCTACATCGCCGACCCCCCTACCCCATCCTATTCAATCCTCTAGGCCCCACGGGGCCACTTACTGCCACAACCGTGCCATCCTCTCCACGTCTTTCACTTTTCACCCTTTTTTCCGCAAATGCCGGCCAACATTATCTTTTAATATTTCCCCACACATGTGCTTTCACCTACCTTCTCCGCGACTCATTCGCCGAACATCATCTTGACTCGTCGCTTCATCTCTCGTGACGCCCGTCGCCCGCATCATAGGGCTGATCTCCGCGACGCTTTCGCCCTTCGCTCTGGGGCTGTCTCTAACCCTCGCCGCGTCGGGCCTTCTAGACCTCGTCCACAATCTTTTTCCACAACACTCGTTGCCCTTTCCCGGGGGCTTCTTCTCTGCTTGCCCGTGCGCCGTCTCCGCGACCCTCGTCACCAGCGCCGCGCGCACCTTCCGCGACACTCGCTGCCCATCACCCTGGCGGCTTCTCCGCGACCCTCATCGCCAGCGCCGTGCGTACCTTCCGCGACACTCGCAGCCCATCGCCCCGGCACCGTCTCCCCGACCCTCGTCACCAGCACCGTGAGCACCTTCCGTGACACTCGTTGCCCATCGCCCGAGGGCTGTCTCCGCGACCCTCGTCGCTCGTTACCCGGGTGCCGTCTCTGCGACCCTCTTCGCCTGGGGGTTGTTCCCACAACCCTCGTTGCCTATCATCGCTGTGCCCTTGCGCCGACACCAAGTATATCTCCGTGACGTTCGTCGCTCGTCGCCCGGGGGCTGTCTCCGCGCCCCTCCGTAGTCATTGTGACCGGTATATGCCTATTTGAATTGTGTACGCCCCTCCGAATCACGAACAACATGTCATATATTTTTTTTTTCGAGTGACCTGCATACTGGCATCCATCCACCGTCTCCCAAAATATCTAATTCGATACTTAATTCATGTCCTCTCATTCAACTTTCAATCTCTCTATCGTTTAGTTAAGGAATGAGCGCAAATCGCCCAATAAAGACAACACGAGGAATATCGTGTACAAATGATTCAAAAGACTCGGAGGAATAATAATCATCTCAACGATAGCAATGAATCAAGAGTAGTCAATAAATTTCAACATCAACATAACTTGTCAAACGAAAAGTTTTCTTTCGTTAGACTGAGCGGCTTTAAGGCCCAATAGAACAGCATTACTGCCACCTCCTCATGGACTGGACTGACTGACCGACAGACTGACTGACTGACTATGCAAGTGAATACTAAAACAGGAAATTGAAAGATAAACATCAACGAAATACAAGTCATTAACATCAAAAGAAAATCAAATGCAATGCAACTCAGACACGACAGACTAGACTCGACCAGACATGACAGACTCGACTCGCTCGCCCTACATCCTCTTTGCCAGTGATCATGTTTCACAGGCCATCCTCCTCATATTGATGTCCCATTTTACGGGATGTTCATCTCAGTCTCAAGTAAATAAAAGAGACATTGTCAACAAGCAGGGAACTCATTTAAAGTGCTTTCCCTAATCACGTTACAGCCAAGCAACAAGACATCATCAACGGGGCGGACTAAGGGAAAATTTATTCCACCTTATGTCCTCAACAACACAGCTCAACAAGGAATACCAGATCAGAAGATCGACCGGTGTTCAGACCTAACAATGAGAGTTCAACGTAACATCATCAACATGGTGGACTTGGGAGAAGATTACCGCAAGCCCTCAACAACATTCTTACATAAGAGAAATGTCGGTTATCAATAAATACCAACATTTCACAACAACACACAACGACCTCAACAACATCAACGACATCATTATCAACGATAGGACGGACTCGGGAGAAGATTACCGCAAGTCCTCAATGGTGTTCTCAAAGAGAAGAGATATCGGCTATCAATAATTACCGGCATCTCACAACCACCACACAACAACCCTACACAACATCATCATCCGCTTCAGGTATGCTAATCGAATCAAGTCATAGCATACAAGGACGCCCATCATCCTCACTAAATTCTATCAACAGGGCAGACTAAGGGAATTTCTTCTATCCTAAGTCCTCAACAGCACAATTCAAATATACGTATACCGGTCACAATGACTACTGGTGTCAACCCATAACAGCAAGAGTCCAACATAAACGTCATCAACATAGTATGCTAATCGAAACAATGCATTAGCATAATAGAACCGCATTGTCCTTACCTGCTTGGCTTATAGCCGAAGTAACTCGCAATCTCTGATCGCAACGAGCTGCATCACCTAGTCAAATCATATCATGCTCGTCAGTCATCATTAATCATATACGCACTCCTTATTCTACCCATTCCCACTTAACCGTTCATAGCATCTTACGATAGCTAGTTAATTCGATCCGATAATTGGATCCTTAATCTAGCCTTATCGACTTATTATCGAAACAACCCTCATTTTAGACATACTACCACTATTTCTTGCTTCTCACCCCTCCGAACGCTAAATTATGCGCGTCCTCAAAAATTTAGCGCCAACATGGCAAATTACCAAAATACCCACTAATGGCCGCTACATCACCAACTCCCCCACCAACACCCCAAAACTGCTTTAAAACTACTTTTTAGATGTACTGCATCATTTATAGACCAAATATTCTCTCAAAAAATTTTAAAGGGAAAATTACCAAAACGCCCCCGGGGTTCACTATCACCGTAACGCTCCGAATCAGCTTCAAAACAACCTTTTAGGTGTTTTACAATCCTTTCTGGACTAAAAAGTCCCTTGAAAAACTTTACCTGGAAATTTACCAAAATACCCCTCTCCGGGTGGCAAATTACCAAAATGCCCCCTGAGGGTTCCCAGCACCATAAAAATCTCAAAACTACTTTAAAATGATATTTTAAACCTCCTGCATTCATTCTTGAGCTAAAAAATATTTTACAAAATTTTCGTCCAAAAATCCCAAACCGGTGTCCAGACCGAGCGCTTAAAAGCCCGTTCGGCCAAAAATAGCTAACGACTTCGGAATGACCCGAAAACTTAGAAAATGGAACTTCTCAGTGTCCCAGAGTCCTCATAAAATTTTTTGCGCAAAACTGCGTTCGGTTGATATTTTAAATTTCACCATAAGGTTTTAAACTTTCCGCATCTGTTCACCCCCTTTCCGATCTCGGAAAAATCTGCACTTTTTCCACGATACAGGTCTCTCAAAACTAACTAGGGTCTATTTTTTGTACTTTGGCTAAATATGATCCTAACTATTTTTAAAAAATTCAAACTCAACCTGCTCACTTAATTTCCATTTTTAGTGACACTTGCAGTCACTGTTCATCATCAACATGAACGAACATACACAGCAGAGCAGTAGCAGCAGCAGCTGCTGCCCCCTCCTCGCCCCTCACTCATCTCACGCACAGTCCCTCACACACTCACAAACACATTACAACCACCCCACACCTTCCACCAACACCTACCCCATCTTATAACACCCACATATACACATTCTCACCATCAAAATACATGTATATATCACAGCAACACTGCTGCCATAGCAGCAGTGTGCTTCCCCGTGCACACAACATATAACACACACACACATCACATATAACACACGCATACACCTCTCACACCCCTCCCTCTTTCCCCTACATCTTTTTGTCCTCTCACCCACAAAACACACTCACCGTACACCATAAACCCACCCATGGCAGGTTACCCAAACCCATGAATCCACATACACAATTCTAATCAATCAATTGGAAAGGGAGGAGAGAGATTACCCTTAGGGTTTGGTTTCTTTCTCTTTGATTTCTTCCTTCCTCTTCCTCTTTCTCTTTTTTCTTCTTCCTTTCATCCTCTGTTTCTTCTCTGTTCTTCCTGTTTCTTCTTTTGTTCTTCTTTCTTTATTTGCATTTTCCTCCCCCCGAGTTTCCTTCTCCCTTCTTTTGTTTTCTCTTATCTAATATTATACTTTATAATATTATTAGATGAGTCACTAACCAGCTGGCCAAAGGTGGCACCACTTTCTTCCAACTTTGACACTTAAGTGTAACTTTACAAAATTGCACTTTAGCCCCCAAAGTTTCTAAAATTGCATTTTGACCCCTCAACTTTGTAAAATTACAATTTGACCCCAAAATCACCCTAACCCCTCCTTTAGCCCCCTAACACCTCATTATCATCGATATAATCCTACTTAATAAATATATGCATTCCATTCACCGTATTTTCCAAAATTACACTTTTGCCCCGTGACTTTTCATAATTACATTTTAACCTCCAAGGTCAAACTAACCTCCCATTTAGCTCCCTAACACTTAATCATCATCAACGTATTGCCACGTAATAAAAATAGTACCCCTTAATTAATCAAACTCACGGTTAGATTAATTTTTGGTATTTTCGGGGTATCACATTATGTTGATGCTGAAATTTATTGACTACTCTTGATTCATTGGCATCGTTGAGATTATTATTATTCCTCCGAGTCTTTTGAATCATTTGTACACGATATTCCTCCTTTTTTTCTTTACTGGGCGATTTGCGCTCATTCCGTATGTTGTATTGTGCAGGCTATAAGGTTGATCAAAAAGAACCCTCTAGAGAAGGGAAGATAAACAAGTTAGAAAAGTTGAGCAAGGGGATACGTTGTGTGAGGTAAAGATTGAGCTGTGAGATCGATTGTTAAAAATCCTACGACTACAGTCGTATATTAGGTTTGTAAATATTCATGTTGTTTAGAGACTTGAAAGTCTTCCGCTGCAGTATGATATAAAACGTCTATTAATGATATATGAGTATGAGGATGTAGTTGTTCTGTATTCAGCACAGGATTTTAAATGTGATTATGATCAATAACTCAGCCCAGTGATGTCACCAGGGTTGAGGGTGTCGCAAGTACCCTTGATGGACTAGTTGGTGTATTGGTATGGGTTAGTACCCTCGATGGACTAGTCGGTGCATTGGTATGGCATGTACCTTGATGGTAGTCGGGGCAATGGTGTGGGTTAGTACCTTGATGGACTAGTGGGTGCATTGGTGTGGGCTAGTACCTTGACAGACTAGTCGGTGTATCTATGATTGTCTGCATCGTATCTAAAATTTTCCTTTGATATCTGATCGAACTAGTTATGGTTCTTTTGAAACTCTTGAAAAATTATCATTGAATTGCATTGGTAAATTATTTCGTAATCTCTGCATATTGGAGGATTTGATGTGTATTGGTGTGGGCAGACATGATTGGATTTGTGCTTGTATTGAAATCCCTTGAAAAATTTTTGTGGTACTTTGAAAATAATGACTTTGGAAGTGATCTTTTACTGATCGTGTGAAAACCATAGTGATTGTTATTGTTATTTTGGTATCTATTTTTGATGAATTTTGATCATTTTGAATATCATCCAGTGTTTTATCATCCGAAGTGTTTTGAAAATTTTCGTCGGTTGAATTCTTTGGAATCATTTTGTAAATCTTTGTTAGTCCTTGTACGACCTTACTAAGCTCTCAAAAGCTCACCCTACGTTTAATTCCTTCTGCAGGTTTTGATCAACAGTAGATTGCTCGAGAATGGAGTTTAGAGTCTGTGTGAAATGCCAGTGAGCCCACCACTATTGTATAATAAGACCCCTGTGCGGGTTGGTACTATTAACTCGTTCTATAAGGACTCGAGTTTGTAAAGAACCTAGGTCTTAATAGTTCAAGTTTAAACAGTTTTGTAATATTGCATTTGAGGAATTTGAGTTGATGTTTAATTAGATGCTTTGAAGTATGTATTAGTGAACATGATCTGACAGGTTTGATGTGATCCAGTAGGTTAACGGCCCGAAAGTTCAGGGCAGCGGAACTCCAGATTTTTGAGGGCGTTACAGTTGGTATCAGAGCAGTTCGGTCTTATGGTATTAAGAGTATATGTAAATAATTCTGTGGGCACAACACAGAGTATAAGTATGTGATTTCATAGGCACAGAACCACAAGGTATAGGCAACACAATTCTGTAGAATCGTATTCGGTTAATGAGAGCGGGGTAGGATGATGGTAGAGTTGAAAAGTCTGCTTTTAGGATTAAGGAGTCTGCCTTTAATCTGAAATTGTATTGTTCTTTAGACATGTGTCATGTGCACTGATTAGTGTTCATTGTATCAGCATGGCTCGCTCTCATAGCACTGGCAGTAGAGATAGTACGAAAGGCCAGGAGGTCCCCGATAGGGAGGTATCCCAATGGAACAACAGAACCCAGAACTGATGGTTATAAACCCGATTTTGACTTTAATGACATAGAATCCGGCCCAACCGCAACAATAACCCCAAAATGAGAGTATCTTGGGTGAACTTAATAGATGAAATGACTAGCTACAGGGGGTTGCTGGACCCTATAGGGACAGCGAATTGGATTAACAAAGTTGAGGAAATTTGAGCAACCGATTGTATAAATTTTGAGCAAATGTAAGTGAAGTGACGAAAGGTTGAATTTACTATATATAAACTGAGTGATAAGGTCAATTAGTGGTGGAGAATGGTAGCGAAGAGTCAAGCTCGTCAGCAATTGATTGATGTCACTAAAGAATAGTGCAGGGAGTTATTACTTGACACGTATTTTTATGAGATTTCATGAACCGGTGTTAAAGGAGTTTATTAATGTGAGGCAAGCAGACTAAGAGTTGATAGACGAGGTTAAGATGAGGTTTTCTTGCCCCGCTGCAGTAAGGATGTTATTGACGAAGGCAGCTAGCTACTGGAAGTCTGAATGGGAGCTTAGGCATGAATTGAGAGAGAGAATGATTACGGCTCGATTGACGAGTAGTATGGAATGTCTTTACTTGGTATGTGCTTTAGAACAGTCTAAGTCTGACAATGGAGAAAGGCATGAGTAAACACAGGCAGGATAGAAGAGAGATACATAAGAATTTCCCCCGAATAGATTTGTAGGAGCCTACAGTCGTCAGCAAAAAGTTTTTACAGTCAGCACAGCACGGTGCCCAAGTTTAAAGGCTGGGGAAGAATCAGGGATCAGGCCCACTTCGGTTCAGTGATTTTGAGATCTGGATAGAGTTCTAAAATTCGATCGAAACATGATATGGGATTTAGGGGAGCGTAGGGTGAAGGCGCTCGATCAGTTCAAGGTACTAGAGTTAAACCATTGAATAATTTTGGAGTTTGACCTACTTGGAGTATTGGTCAGGGTGGCGGTCGATTTTTCGGCCACCCCATGTGTCAAGTATGGGAGAAGTCAGAGTGGTAAGTTACATTATAAGTTGACCGGATGATGTGTTAGGCATGGTAGTATAGAGCATTAAGTTTGAAATTGTCTGTTTCTAAGAAATAATCAGTCATGCACCTATTACTAGTGTAACAGCAAGCAGTGTTCCTCGACCAGAAGAGGACAAGATCAGTAGGGGCTGAGGCCTAGAATATCAATTATAGTTTATTTAATGTCTGCTCAGGATGTTGTCACATCCGATGACGTGGTGCCAGGTACACCATAGGTTAATCTATTAGATGCGTGTATACTATTTAAGTTTGGAGCGTCATATTTCATTACATATGTTACTTCGACATAGAGATTGAGGTTGAGATCCATTATTTAAGAACTAATATTGTGATAAGTACTCCATTAGGAGAGTTTTTGACTGTTTTTGCGGTTCTCTGTGAATGTACAGGCTATGTTTGGGAGGAGATCCTTCTATGGACCTCACTCCATTTGTTGTTCAGGACTTTGATATCATACTAGGTATGAATTGGTGATTTACTAATCACGCAGCCGTGTATTGTCAAAGAAAACCCTAGTCGTATCTGGGAATTTATAAGGTATGAGTAGTAGTTAAGTTGGTGATTTGTTTTATGAGTAAGGATAGTGTTTTGGAAAATGAATGGTGTTAAGACTGAAAATTTGGTTTAAGGGTACAAGAAGAAATTTGAAATTTTACTCTGTCATCTCATTCATTCTTCTGCATATTGAACTCAAGTACAACTTAATTAAATGACAACTTACACTGAGACGTCAGAGAAGATGTCATTCATGTCGAGTTGTCTTGTTCCATTTCAAGATATCTATCTGTTCTTTACAAATCTATTTGGACTTGATGCAGTACTATATGACCCACTAGCCATGGGAAAGCTACGAATCTTATTAGGGATCAATAACTCCTTTCGATTTTGATTGCTCTGAGTCGTTGGGTTGACTTTGCTTTGCCAGACCTATATCATCATTTCTGTGTCCGTCGTCTCTCTTGGAATGTCACAGAATTTTATTGTGAACCCTGAGAGCCAATATGCAAGATTTTGTTAAGTATTTTTGTGTTTGGATTTCCTGATTGCGATTATTATTATAATTATTGCATAGTTTCCCTTGCTTTAATAAGAGGTTAGGTAGATTCCTAAGCCTCAGAAAATCTGTGAGCGAGAGTATATTCTGAGAACGTGGATAAGGTTTGGACAAGCTATTCGGTTTTTCCTGTATAAGATTGAGATTTTGACTGAACATGTGACAATAGACAGTGTGGTACTTGCTGTTGGAAGCGAAAGGTTTTAAATGTTTAACTGAAACAGATGATCGAAGGATAAGGCTATAAGATATTGTAAGTAAGGTGACTGTGAATTGGAAATGATGTAATAATATAGAGCCTTACATTTTGGTGGGAATGAATACATAGGTATCCAAAATCATATGTTGCACTAGGTTAGGAGAATGCATCTCTAGATGATGAATTCGGTAACAGCTTGAGCTCATTGAGATAAGGCACCAGACTGTGCCGTGAAACCATAGTGGTTATAGTTTTTGTCGTTCTGTGAAGTGTACGCAGAACCGTAAGTATGCAATACATAACTATGATAAGATAATACGCCTCTCGGTGATGTACTTGGCAATAATTTGGACCTGTTGTTTTGAGATGTTAGAGTACACAATGAAAGCTTAGTGGTTGTAACTTTTGTTGTCTGTTGTGAGGTGTAAGTTATATGAATCAGTTACTCTACCCATGTTAGCATTGGTAAACTGCAGGTCTTGTATGACCATCATTTAGTATTTTAGTATGCCTTGATCTTAGATTTGAGCTTTGTGCAATTGATGGAATCTCTGGTGTAGTATCAGCACAAGATAGGAGAGGTTTGTTGTATTAGAACTTGACTTAATCTGTTTGATATGCGCAAAATTTGGAGCGGTATAGGTTCTGCTCAGTGGGTTTGGTACCCATTAAGTCATCGTTCGTGAAGTTCTGGAATAGTTTGGATGAAGTGATTACCTGATAGGGTTTCAGTTTAGTATTATGATTTGAATTTAAACAGTTGCGTCCGGTATTCGTGGAATAAGAATCCGGGTGCGAAAGTTAGAAGTAGCCTAGCTACGATGCAACAGTTACCAGGGTGACGCAAAGGAAGCATAGTGCCTATATGTTATAGGTGGTAGGATATCTGAGAGCAAATTTTGAGGACAAAATATTTTATAAGGTAGGGAGAATTGGGAATAGTTTAAAATGACTATCAGAGACCCAAAAAATGAACGGACATCAGATTTGAGTAATTCTCGGGTATTAGTAAAGTGTTGAAGCTTAAAAGAATTTTAGGGCAAAAAATGTAATTATCAAAATTTTAGGGGCATTTTTGTAATTTTAAAAACTTGATGGACTATTTAGCAAATTTTTAAAACATGCCCTAGGTGTCAATGTCGCGCTGATGCCGCGACATTCGTTGCCCGCGCAGACTTTGAGGACATCCATCGCCCGCGCCCGAGCGCTTACTCCGCCACACTCGTCGTCGCGCCCTTGCGCCATTTCCATTTCACGTGCCTTGGCACCATACACACTCCGTCGCTCCCATGCGCTGCACCATGGATATAGCTGTGCCTTCAAGATCTCTGTCACACTACCGTGCCCCGGCACTTCACGCACTCCACCGCGCCCATACGCCGTGCCACTGAAATAGTCATGCCCCCTGACTTTCTGTCACCCTACCATGCCCTTGGCACCATACATGCTCTATCGTGCCCATGTGTCGTGTCGCTGATACGGTCACGCCCGTTGGCTCTCTGTCACACTACCATGCTGTCGGCACTTCACATACTCCATCGTGCCCATGCGTCGAGCCACTGATACAGTCGTGCCCCCTGGCTCTTTATCGCACCACCATGCCACCGGTACCTCACTCTGCTGAGCCCATTCGCTGCACTGCTGATACAGTCGTGCCCCCCAGCACTCTGTTACACTACCATGTCCCTTGCATTGGTCTACCTTTTCTCCACACCATGCGCACCTTGCCTTGGTCACAGAACATGCTTCAACCCACTCCCCGGTGTGTGCAGCATCCTGCGAGGATAGGCGACTCCTCCAGGACATTACTATCTCTGCCAGGGAGCTCTAAGTGCTCTGGTGTGAAGACTCCCCTACTGCTAAGTAGACGTCTCCTTCGGGATGTTACCTCGGCCCGTCGGGTAGGCGACTCCTCTGGGACACTACCTTGGCGTACTCCGAGCTCTCTAACACAAGGACTCACCTGTGGGGATAGGCGACTCTTCTAGGACACTATCTTCGCCAGGGAGCTTCAACTCCTAGTCCACCTGGTAGACGGCTCCTCTGAGATACTACATCGGCCCATCAAGTAGGCGACTCCTCCGGGACACTACCTTGGCGCGCTCCGAGTGCTCTGACGCAAGGACTCACCCACGGGGATAGGCGTCTCCTTCTGGATACTATCTCTGCCAAAGAGCTCCAACTCTTTTTCTGCCAAGTAGATGGCTTCTCCGGAATATTACGTCGGCAGCTCGGGTAGGCGACTCCTCCGAGACATTACCTTGACGAGCTCTGAGTGCTCCGGCACAAGGAATCACCCACAGGATAGGCGACTCTTTTCGGACACTATCTCCGCCAGAGTGTATGTGTGACTAGCCTACGTGTTCTGGCACTAGGGGCTTTCATCGGCACCCCGATGGACTATGACCCCGGATCACTTCGAGACGGGAGTAGGTCTTCAGAAGGCATCGTGCTTAGTCCTCCTGGGAGTTGGGCGTCAGGTCTTCCCCACCGCTGCCAGGTCCTTGGCGGCTCTTGACACCCTATGGGACCCTGCAAGGGCTTTGGACTGGTGGCTAGATCAAGGGGGCTTTCTGGCCACACCGGTGCTGTGTGAGCTAGTCTTTCCAGACAGACAGAGCAATGTTGTGAGGAACAGGCTGAGTGAATATGCGATCCGACAGTCCATGGAGCACCGGTACCTGTGGACCCCTCGGTGACGTGTCACTCCCGGGGAGCACCACCTGTCCTTTGATGACATCATCATCTCAACCTCTATAAATAAGGGTCTTGAGAATTCATTTCAGACTCTTGAACATTTCCAGAACTCATTCTCACACACTTTCTTCCTCTAGAATTCTAGAGAGAGAACATACAGAACCTTGACTCTGGACCTAAGCATCAGACTGTGACTGTCGTTGTATATTCACCATATGCCATCGCCATCGCAGCACTGCCACCCTCAGGCTCCGTTAGGAAGCCCATGGTCTCTGCCCTTGCTCCATCCTTGTTGTATCCCACATCAACATCATTGGCATCTGACTCGGACTGCATTCCTTATGTCACCAACACGTTGACTGCGAACCCACTTTCCTTAGCATCAATAGAGATTCGGGCTTGTCATTCCGTTGAATACCCTTCTCTTATAGGAATAAATCAAGCCGTTTTCGTTAATAATCTACTATCACCCAAATAGATGTGTTCCTATTAGATGTCCGAAGTAGTTTGGATACAAAATCCATGGTAACATGGTCCCACTTCCACCTGGGAATTCATCTTCCTATGATCAACTTTTACCTGCTGATAGGTCATGCATTTTGATACAAACTCTGATATTTCCTTTTTCATGCCTGGCCCCCAGAAACTTTGTCATAAATCCCGATACATCTTTGTCTCTCCTGGATGGATTCAGTACTTAGAATTATGTACGTCTGTCAAGATTTCCTTTCTTAATTCATCCTTAGGTGGAATATGCACCCGATCTTCATATCTAAAGATCCCCTCGCCATCATAATAGAAATCTTCTTTGTTGTTCTTTGCGAACTCCCCTTGAATCATGAGTAACTTTGGGCTTCTTTAATTCGATCAAGTAACATAGCTCGAATCTCCATCTGGAACAGACTACTGCTCCCTTCTCTTCTCACTTGCACATCAATTTTGAGCTTTTTTAGGTCGTCTACAATCGCCTTCTGTTGGGTAATCATGGAAGCTAGGTTCTTTGTTTTCTTTCTGCTCAAGGTATCAGTTATCACATTCGCCTTCCCGGGGTGGTATAATATAGAGCAATCATAATCTTTAAGGAGTTATCACTGATGCTAGCTCTAGGTCATGTATTGGATAATTCCTCTTGCGGTTTTTCAGCTGCCTTGATGCATGAGCGATCATTTTCTCATTCTGCATAAGAACACCATAATCCCTCTCGAGATTCATCACTATATATCACAAACCTATCAGACCTAGATGATAAGGTAAGTACTAGTGTAGTCACTAACTTCTCCTTCAGTTCTTAGAAGCTACGCTCACACTTCTTTGTCCAGTTAAACTTCCCATTCTTCAGGGTCAATTTGCTCAGCGGGTAGGCAATCTTAGAAAAGTCTTTAATAAACCTTCAATAATACCCAGCTAGTCCTAGAAAACTACAAACCTCATAAACGGATGTTGGACGCTCCCAGTTTGACACCACTTTAACTTTCATGGGATCTATCGATATCCCTTCCCCTGTCATCACATGACCTAAGAACTGCACATTTTCAAGCCAACACTCACACTTCCAGAATTTGGCATATAATCTATGGTCTCTCAATATTTGTAAAACTTACCTCTGATGTTGAACATGTTCTTCTTGTCTTTTTGAATATATCAGAATGTCATCGATGAGAACAATAACACAACGATTGAGATATTCTTAAAAAACCTGATTCATCAAATTCATAAAGGCTACTAGGGCATTAGTCAACCCAAAAGGCATCACCAAAAATTCGTAATGCCCATATTGAGTTCTAAAGGTCGTCTTAGTAATGTCGCTTTCCTTCACCTTCAGTTGATGATATCCTGATCAAAGGTCAATCTTAGAGAAATATTTTGCACCCTGTAACTGATCAAAAAGATCATCTATACGAGGCAAAGGGTACTTATTCCTGACTGTCACCTTATTCAGCTCTCGGTATTCATAGACCCATCCTTCTTCTTACAAATAATACCTGGGCTCCCCATGGCGAGACACTGGGACGAATAAATCCTAGTTTCATAGTTATTCCAGTTATATCTTTAGCTCACTCATCTCGAAAGGTGCCAACCTATAAGGTCTCTTGGATATGGGGCCAGTTATAGGAACTAAATCAATACTAAACTCCAATTCTCGATCTGGTGGTAGCCCTGGAAGATCTCTTGGGAAAACGTCAAGAAATTCGTTGACTATGGGTATATGATCCAGTTGTGGTTCACTGACACGAATATCATATATGTGTGCCCGATAGCCTCGACACCCACTACATAGACAATGACGAGCTCGTAGAGCAGATATTAGGTAAAGAGGCTTTACCACGCTATCTCCTTGTATGACAACTTCAGGTCTATTGGGCAACGACAAATTAATTAACTTACGACGACAATCTACTTTAGCATGATGAGCAGCTAACCATCCGAGGATTACGTCAAAGTTCCCCAAATCTAAGGGTATAAGTTAGCATGCAAGATTTGATCAGCTACTTGAATCGGGCATTCCTTATATATTTAGTCCATAGCATTATGTCACAGCTAGAAGAAAGTTGCCACTAGTTATATTCACCGCAAGTATATTAGGTGACTGACAGGGCATTGCCAACTTTTCCTCAAATGCTGATGAAACAAAGGAATGGGTAACACCAGAATCAAACAATACAAGGGCTTTACGAGAACAAACAAGGATAGTACATGTCACCACATCTTCGGACATTAGAGCTTCCTTTAATCCATAGCATTAGCATGACTTACTGCTCTCGGCCTTCCTTCTATGCTAGTGCCTTTCGCTGAGGACACTCATTCGCATTATGTCACAGCTGTTGGCACTCGTAACAAACTCACTGATTCAACCTACAGTCATTCACTCGGTGGCCCTGCTCACCACAATTAAAACAAGCTCCTATTGCTCTTACACAGTTGGTGCCCTCATGCCTCGTTCCACAACAACGACATTCTTGAGTTCCACCTATTTGCCTTGAACCTTGTCTAGATTTTCCTTCGTTTGTGCTCTTTCTAAATTTTCTTCCGCTATCCATGCCCTTGTCTTGACCTCTATTCCTCTTTCTTCCTTGTTCTCTTCTTTCTTCAGACGCTTCTCGACTTTTTGCCTCCACCAATAATGTGATACCCCGAAAATATCGAAAATTAATCTAATCGTGAGTTTGATTAATTAAGGGGTGCTATTTTTATTAAGTAGCAATATGTTGATGATAACTAAGTGTTAGGGAGCTAAAAAAGGAGGTCGTGTGGTTTTGGGGGTTAAAATATAATTTTGAAAAGGTAAGGAGCAAAAATGTAAATTTGAAAAATATGATAAACCAGATGCATATTTTTATTAAGTAGCATCATTTCGATGATAATGAGGTGTTAGGGGGCTAAAGGAGGGGTTACGGTGATTTTTGGGGTCAAATTGGAATTTTCCAAAGTCGATGGTCAAAATACAATTTTGGAAACTTGAGGGGCCAAAGTGCATAGTTTAAAACTTTATAAATTGTGTCATAACCTGATGAAAACAGGCCATGCATGATGGCCACCTCCTGCTTACTATGATCTGAGTCATGGTTAGGAATTATAGAGTATTTGGGATAAGCTTATGAGAAGGGAATTATCAAGAAAAAAAACTTTGGGGTGCAAAATTGAAATAACCCAAACTGAAGAACATCAAGAACACGCAATGTAGCAGCTTCGGGAAAGAGGAAAAAAGAGAAGAAAAGAAGAGGAAGAAGAAGGAAGGGAAGGGAAGGAAGGAAGGAAAGAAAGTGGAATCCAAACCCTAACGGGGTATGATTTCGAACCCTAATCATGAAAAATTGTGGAGAATTTGGGATGAATATGGATTGAGTATACATATATATATATATATATATATATATATATATATATATATATATATATATATATATATATATGTATATACATTTGGGTGTGTACGTATATTAATGGGGATGGAAAAATTGTAATGGATTCTTGTTGAGATGGTGTTATATGAGAATCTAAAACAACAAGGAAGGAGAAACTATTTAGGGTTTCAAATTTGGCATGAACTTGCGTGGGTGTGTGTTTCAGTGTGTTTTAGTGTGTGTTCTTCAATTTGGTTCATGGGTTTGAATTCAATTGGTTTAATTGTGCAAAATTGATGCATAATAATGAGTTTACGGCATAAATTGGGTGTACTATAATGTGTTTAAGTGATTTAAGATGAGTTATGGAGGAGATTCATGTGCGATTGAAAGAGAAACCAGGCGTGTGAAGGCTAAAGAAGATGAGTGTGTGTGTGTGTGTGTGTGTGTGCGGTGAAGTAGTGTGTGTGTGTGTGTGTGTGTGTGTGTTTAATGTGAATAGTGACTGTTTTTGTCACTAAAGGTGGAAATTAGTTAAACAGTTTCTAATCCGAATTTTACAAAATAGTTAGGGTCCTATGTAGCCAAAGTGCAAATAAAACCCTAGTTATTTTTAGGAGACCTGTATCGTGGAAAATTTTCAGATTTTTTCGAGGTTGGGACGCATCTGAACGGACGAGGGAAGTTTGAAACTTTATGGTGAAATTTAAAATATCTAACGAACGTGGTTTTGCGCAAAAATTTAATGGGGACCTAAAGATGATGAGAAGTTCCATTTTCCAAGATGTCGAGTCATTCCAAAGTTGTTAGTTATTTTTTGGCCAAACGACCTTTTAAACGCTCGGTCCGGACATCGGTTCGAGATTTTTGGGCAAAAAATTTTGTAAAATACTTTTTAGCTCAATAATGAATTCAGGAGGCTTAAAATAGCATTTTAAAGCACTTTTGAGATTTTATTGAGGCCAGGAACCCTCAGGAGCATTTTGGTTATTTGCCACCTAGAGAGGGGTATTTTGGTAATTTTCTCTGTAAAGTTTTTCAAATGACTTTTTAGTCTGGAAACGGTTGTAAAACACCTAAAAGGTTGTTTTGAAGCTGATTCGGGGTGTTTCGGTGATAGTGAACCCTGGGGGCATTTCGGTAATTTGTCGCCCAAAGGGGGTATTTTGGTAATTTTTTATAAAATGCTTTGAAGAAATGTAGGTTTGGGAAGGGGTGTAAGACATCCAAAAAGTTGTTTTAAAGTAATTTTGAGATATTTGTTAGGGCGATGGCCGCTAAGGGGTGTTTTGGTAATTTTCTCTTTAAAATTTTATGAGGGAATATTTGATCTACAAATGATGTAGTACATCTAAAAAGTAGATTTAAAGCGGTTTTGGGGGTGTTGGTGATGTAGCTAATTTGTTGTTTGATTAGCATGCGATGTTGATGACGCGTTGTTGGATTCTTGTCGTTATGATTGGATACCGGTAGTCATTTTAACCGGTATATGCATATTTGAATTGTGCTATTGAGGAGTTAGGGTGGAATATATTCCCTTAGTCCGCCCTGTTTATAGAATTTAATGAGGATGATGCGTGTCCTAGTATGCTGTGATTTGATTCGATTAGCATACTTGAAGTTGATGATGATATTGTGTAGGGGCTGTTGTGTGGTGGTTGCCAGATGCCGGCAATTATTGATAGCCGATATCTCTTCTCTTTGAGAACACCATTGAGGACTTGTGGCAACTTCTCCCAAGTCCGCCCTATCGTTGATGATAATGCTGTGGTGATCGTTGCATTGTTGTGAAATATCGACAATTATTGATAACCGACATTTCTCTTATGTAAGAACGCTATTGAGGGCTTGCGGCAAATTTCTCGCAAGTCTGCCCTGTTGATGATGTCTTGTTGCTTGGCTGTAATGTGGTTAAGGAAAGCACTCTAAATGAGTTCCCTGCTTGTTGACTTTGTCTCTTTTATTTACTTGAGACTGAGATGAACATCCCCTAAAATGGGGCATCAATATGAGGAGGATGGCCTATGAATTATGATCACTGGACAAAAAGGATGAATGTCGCTCGAGCAGAGTCTGTCGTGTCTGGTCGAGTCCTAATTGTCGTGTCCATGTGGATTGCATTTGATTTTCTTTTGATATTGATGATTTTAATGATTTGTATTTCAATGATGTTTGCCTTTACGACCTTGGATTTTGAGTCCACTTGCATAGTCGGTCGGTCGGTCGGTCAGTCGGTCCAGTCCATGAGGAGGTGGCAGTAATGCTGTTCTGTTGGGCCTTAAAGCCACTCAGTCTAACTAAAGAAAAATTATCGTTTGACAATTATGCTGATGTCAAAATTTTATTGACTACTCTTGATTCATTGCTATCGTTGAGATGATTATTATTCCTCCGAGTCCTTTAAATCATTTATACACGATACTCCTCGTGTTGTCTTTACTGGGCGTGCTCATTCCTTATGTTGTGTTGTGCAGGCTATAAGGTTGATCAAGGAGAACCCTTTAGAAAAGAGAAGAGAAACAAGCTAGAAAACGTTGAGCAAGGGGATAAGTTGTGTGAGGTAAGATCGGCTATAAATTGTGGGATAAAGATTGAGTTGCGAGATAGGTTGATAAGAGTCCCATGACTACAGTCGTATATTAGGTTATAAACTTTCATGTTGTTTAAGGACCTGTAAGTCTTCCGCTGCAGTACAATGCATGTTTGTAAGAAAATTTTTGTAAGGACGCATTTTGGAGCGTCTGTTAATGATGTATGAGTATGAGGATGTAGTTGCTCTGTATTCAGCACAAGATTTTAAATGTGATTATTATCGATAACTCAGCCCGGTGATGTCACCTGGGTTGAGGGTGTCGCAAGTTGGTATCAAAGCTTGGGCAAATAATTTTTTAGACTTTTGAAGTGTCTGGTGGAAGGCCTAAGTTGTTGATGTGAGGAGTAGAAGAAAAATCTTGATGATTTGGCCGAATTAGGAGGATGGTTAAGATATGTGGGTTGAAGTTGACTAAGGCATATATATTATGACCTTAGCATTCCTACTATTGTTGTAGGGAAAGGAAGAAAGAGTTGGTTGACCTAGTTTTACAAGAATGGTTTGAGGATGATAAGGTTGCGGTGTCGGATCTTGAAAAAGGATCCTGATGAGAAGGTTAACGAGATAGAATTAGGGATGAAAGAACTAGAAGAAGGTCTAGGAGGAAGTGAATTTGTAAGAACCACATGGAGGATAGATGAGGTTAAACACTTTTATTGTGTGAACTTGGAATGAATAAATGAGGAGTAGAAAGTGAGAATGAGTAAAGTTTTGATGGACTTTTGGAAGAGAAATTACTTCCAAGTAATGAGGAAAAAGGGACTGATCGACAAGTCAGTTCGAGTCCCAAATTAGAGATGTTAACTAAGCGATAGAGAGATTGCAAGTTGAATGAGAGGACGTGAATTAAGTATCGAATTAGCTATTAAGGGAGACGGTGGATGCCTGTATGTAGGTCACTCGGAAAAATATGACATGTTGTTCGTGATTGCCCTCCTGATAAGGCAATACCTAAAGACAGGCAACAATTGATTCTAAGAGAGAGTCATTAAAGCCTAAAATTTTTTAAGGAGCGTTATGGCTTCTCCGAGGTTGATGGGGTATACGAGTAGGGGTGGAGTCTGCTTTTGAAGTCGGACCTAAAGTTGTTATTGAGAAGGAGAAGGGTGATGGGGAATAAGTATCATTTACATATTTTTGTAGAAAAAAAATGTCATTTAATGATGAAAAACCATCAGCTGTTTAAGCGTGAAGGTTAATATTATGGTGCACAATTTTAATTATCGTGCAACTCGTTCCTCGAAAAGAAGAGAGATGGACCCTCAATAGAGGTGATTATGGTGAATGTTGAGGACATAAGTGGAAGAAATGAGCAGGAGGTATATTAGGTCAAGAAGACTTTAAGAAAGAGCTAGTGAGACTTCTACAAAAGATCATGAGAGTTCTAAAGGTACAATCGGTGATTGCTATTATGACAGCCCCAGAAGAAGGAAGAAAAGGGGGTAGATTTCGAGATTATTAAGATGCCCGCTCGGGTGAAATCCCACGGGAGGGAAATGGTCTAGTGTAGACGACTACGTGAATTTGAAAAATGGTGAAGATAGTTGAAATAACAAGATATGGGGAAACATTAGAAGATAATGTTTGCCAGCCCCTTCACGAATGAATGTAGGACAAATATTTGAATGTTCGCTAGGGTTAGCGGGGGGTCTGCTAGACAGACATTATAGAATAGCATGATGAGAGATATGAACAAGAAGCTTCGAGAAAACTAGTGTTTTCTGAATTATATGAAGCTAGTAAGCAAACAGCAAATCCATGGGTATTTGAACCCGAGTATCCAGGAAAAAGCAGAATATTTGATGGAAGAACGGGGGATCCTTTTGAACAACCTATTATAATAGGAAATCTATACATAAAAGAGGGCTATAAGTGATTGGAAGTACGGGCGCAAACAAGTTGAGACAGAAAGAGGACCTATCGAGCCTATATTATTGCAATAGGTTCAGGTAACATGTTGATGATAAATATTTTTGCTTAAATTGCAAAGTAAGTTGGAGACACGTTTAGTGTGCTAAATGGAAGGATACAAAGGCAGAAAATGATGTCAGAGAATTTGGTGAGTTGGCCTAATTGCCCTCATCAGGCAATGACTGAAAAATGTGAAAAAAATGGGATGAAATGAGGAGAGTTGGAAAATAATCCTTAAAAAGGGACATGTAAGGAGGTTCTAATGGTGAATTGCTACGGAAGTAGCAAAAAAATCGAGTGGTGGAGGCAGAGAATAAAGAGGTCTGGGAAGAAAGAAATGGGCGGAGATGAAAAAAAGGTAGAATCCAGGATCGAAACTGGGAAAAGTGGCTAGATGTGTAAGAAGTAAGTACATGATAAATGGTCCGGACAAAGTTCAGGACAAAGAGGAAGAGGTAGAAAATGTAGACTGTGCAGATTGGGGCATGAGGGTACAGATTATGTTAAGGCAATTGCAGAATACCCTACATATATGAATATGCCGTGAGCTAATGTTTAAGATGAATCAAAAGAGGTTGTTTCAAATGTTAACAACAAAGCCAGGATACATTGAACGGAGGTGCTCTAAAGGAGAGCGATGGTCATTGAAGTAAAAAAAGAAAAGAAAATAGGGGTTTATGAGACAATGTATTGGCTATCAGAAGCTGAAAAAGGTAACTGTCAGGAATAATTACTCATTGCATGAACTAGAGGATATGTTGATCAATTGCAGGGTGCTAAGTGTTTTCTTTATGTGGTTGACCTTAGAGCGGGTCATTACCGGTTAAGAAATGAGGAAGGATGCAGTTGTCAAGATTGTGTTTAGAAACAAAGACGGACATTATAAATTTCGGTGGTGTCAGGTGGATTCATTAAGGCCCCTGTGGCAATTATAAATTTGAGGAATCAAGTCTTTTGAGAGTATTTGATCATTGCGTTGTCGCCTTACTGGTGACCTTATGAATGATATTAAAGGCAAAGAAGAACTTGCACAATGGCTAGTTTAAGAAATTTTAAGAAAGTTAAATTGTATGTCAAACTCAAGGAATGCGAATTTTAACTGGGAAATATGGATGTATGGGGTTGATGTGGAAGCAGGTTAGGAGATTTGGGAAAAGTTCAAAAGCGGACAAATGGGGAACGTCGTAAAAATCGGCGTTGAGATCTGTAGTTTCTTAAGCTCAATCGGAGGCTACCAGAGAGTAATTGACAATGTCTCTAAGATGCCTTATCGAAGAAAATTGACTGCGATGATTGTTACGCCAAGTTGATAAGAATGTAAACAATTCGGGATCAAAGTTCGAGTAAGGAGAAAAGGAAGTAATAGTTTGTTTCGCATGGAAATGCAACTAGTGCATCATACTTAAATCAAGGAAGCTTAAGGCCAAGATGAAAGGGATGTTCAGATCCAATGGGGATTAGAAATGAGTGAAACAAAAATTTTGATGGGGGATAAGGATAGTGATTATGAATGTGAAGGTCGGATATGTGTTCCGCCTAATAACGAATTGAGGAAAGGAATTGTGAAGAGTACTCATAGTTTGGGATAATGATTCACTTGAGGGAGACGGAAGTATACCCTGAGTTACGGCCCAAAGAATTTTGGTGGCCTAGCATGAGGAGGAATATATAAAATTTTGTATCCCAATGTTTGACCTACTAACAGGTAAAAGTGGATCATAAGAAGATCGCCAGATAGTGGCAACCACTCTTTGTACCTGAGTGGAAGTGGAAACCCATTATAATGAATTCTAGTGTTAAGGTTATCATGAAAAACTAAGGGATATACATCTATCGGGGTGGTAGTGGATAGGTTGACTAAGACTTCCCAATTTATTTTATCTAGGAATTGAATTCAAACCCATGAACCAAATTAAAGAACACACACTAAAACACACTGAAACACACACCCACGCAAGTTGAAACCATGCCAAATTTGAAACCCTAAATAGTTTCTCCTTCCTTGTTGTTTTAGATTCTTATATAACACCATCTTAACAAGAATCCATTACAATTTTTCCATCCCCAGTAATATACATATATATATATATGTATACTCAATCCATATTCATCCCAAATTCCCCATAATTTTTCACGATTAGGGTTCGAAATCATACCCCGTTAGGGTTTGGATTCCACTTTCTTTCCTTCCTTTCCTTCCCCTCCTTTTTCTTCCTCTTCTTTTCTTCTCTTTTTTCCTCTTTCCCGAAGCTGCTACAGTGCGTGTTCTTCATTTCTTCAGTTTGGGTTATTTCAATTTTGCACCCCAAAGTTTTTTTCTTGATAATTCCTTTCTCATAAGCTTATCCCAAATACTCTATAATTCCTAACCATGACTCAGATTATAGTAAGCAGGAGGTGGCCATCGTGCATGGCCTATTTTCATCAGGTTATGACACATTTTACAAAGTTTTAAACTTTGCACTTTGGCCCCTCAAGTTTTCAAAATTGCATTTTGACCCCTCGACTTTAGAAATTTCCAATTTGACCCCAAAATCACCGTAACCCCTCCTTTAGCCCCCCTAACACCTCATTATCATCGAAATGATGCTACTTAATAAAAATATGCATCTCGTTCATCATATTTTTCAAAATTATTTTAACCCCCAAAACCATACGACCCCCTTATTTAACTCCCTAACACTTAGTTATCATCAACATATTGTTACTTAATAAAAATAGCACCCCTTAATTAATCAAAATCACGGTTAGATTAATTTTCGGTATTTTCAGGGTATCACACCCTCCCCCTTAAATAGATTTCGTCCTCGAAATATAGATAAACCTCATTCTGCGACTAGATGCGGACATTATTACAGCAATAGCGCCTCGCTTTCAAGGTAGCTTCCTCTACCTCATGATTTTCTTCTAGTCAACTTTAACCACCTACATTCACGTAAAACCTAGCTGATTGTGACTTTGCTCTCATGCGACTAGCTCTTGCGCCATACAAAGCCATTCTCAAGAACCTGCTAGGTCAGTTCGATCTTCTTCCAAGTACCATGTTGAATCTTTTTCTTGGGGAGAATGCTGCTGATTTTATAGAGCAACTTGATACAAGGCAAGGGTTTAGTCAAGCTAAAGAAATTTCTTGTCAGCCTCAATGAGATGTCTCAATGAAATTTAATCATCGACCACATTTTATTGAGAAATTTGCCGTAACTTTCTCCAAGTCTCCAACTCATTCCAATGATAGATATTCGACACTGAAAATATATATCTTTGTTATGTATCAGGGCAACACACCGAACTAGCCGGCAAAGAACAATATGTGGCACTAATTCTGAAACAAATGAAAGAGAGAATGGATGACTACCTTATAAGTTTTGTTTAATTTTTATGGAAAATTTCAAATTAATGAAATTATGTTTTACATATTTAAAGTATCTCATCTTTGTTTCATCCAAGCATTTAGACAGTGTTTGCAATATATTCTGTACTAGTCAAACCTATTTGAAACAGATTTGTTGAGTGCTTTTTTTAAGAAAATAAAAAGTATTTTAAACACCCTCTCAAGAATAAGAAAAAAGTTTAAAATCAAAACACCAAACCAAAAGAACCACTTTTAGTGTTTTTGGTTTGAAACATTTTTGCAAATGTGTTTGATTAGGAAAGGCATAGATTGTCCTCACATTCTTACAAAAATACGTTGAATTCCTTTTAAGACCATTCATTATAGGGCTCACTAATCTCTCTAATGCATGCATCTCTCTAATGCGGCCACAAGCGACGGTCGTCGTGACTACGAGCGACGGTCATCGCGACGACGGAGCACGGCCGAGAGCGACGGTCGTCGTGACTATGGTGGAGCGCGGTCGCGAGCGACGGTCGTCGTGATTATGGCAGAGCGTGGCCGCGGGCGATGGTCATCGCGACGAAGGAACACGGCCGAGAGTGACGGTCGTCGTGACCATGGCGGAGCGAGGTTGCGAACGACGGTCGTCGGTTGTCGATCGTCAAGGCAGGTGGCCAACCCCAAGGGTGGCCAACCCCCAAGGTTCAAGGAACGCCGAGGTCGCTTCACGAGCGGTTCACGTGACTTGGGCATGCATTGCTTTGACCGGCTCTTGAGCGTTGAAAAGTTGACCACTGACTGGGTGATGTGTCGTGCAAAGTGGGTCCCTTAACGGGTCCTGGGGTGTGACCAGAATAGGGTATGAACATAAGCCCCCTGCGTGTGGCGCGCGCGGAGGGGCAACCCGAGCGGGCGTCGCACGCATGAACGATGTGGTTACAGCCTATCCTGCTGCGGGGGCCAGGGTCCCTGGTGATGGAGCCGGCGATGACGCTAAGCCCGTGTAGCAGTTTGATTGAGCCGGCGATGGCGCTAGCTCGTGATGGCGCTCAGCCCATTTCACAGTTTGATTGAGCCGGCGACGGCACGAAGGCCGTCCCGTAGTTTGATTGAGCCGGCGATGGCGCTAAGCCCGTGATGGCGCTCAGCCCATGCCGCAGTTTGATTGAGCCGGCGATGGCGCTAGCCCGTGATGGCGCTCAGCCCATGCCGCAGTTTGATTGAGCCGGCGACGGCATACAGCCCGTCCCGCAGTTTGATTGAGCCGGCGATGGCGCTAGCCCGTGATGGCGCTCATCCCATGCCGCAGTTTGATTGAGCCGGCGACGGCATACTGCCCGTCCCGCAGTTTGATTGAGCCGGCGACGGCACGAAGCCCGTCCCGTAGTTTGATTGAGCCGGCGATGGCGCTAGCCCGTGATGGCGCTCAACCCATGCCGCAGTTTGATTGAGCCGGCGATGGCGCTAGCCCGTGATGGCGCTCAGCCCATGCCGTAGTTTGATTGAGCCGGCGACGGCACGAAGCCCGTCCCGTAGTTTGATTGAGCCGGCGATGGCGCTAGCCCGTGCCGCAGTTTGATTGAGCCGGCGACGGCACGAAGCCCGTCCCGTAGTTTGATTGAGCCGGCGATGGCGCTAGCCCGTGATGGCGCTCAGCCCATGCCGCAGTTTGATTAAGCCAGTGACGGCACGAACCTCGTCCCGTAGTTTGATTGAGCCGGCGATGGCTCTAGCCCGTGATGGCGCTCAGCCCATGCCGCAGTTTGATTGAGCCGGCGACGGCATACAGCTTGTCCCGCAGGGAGGGGTCCTCGTACCGGAGCACTACGGCGGAGCCTCCAGAATGCCGCACACTCTGGAGAGTGGGTCGAAGATCTTCCATGCCCATGGCGGGGGCGCATGGTGTGGTGAACGGGTGTTATGCCCGGAGGCTTGTAACATGGTCGTGGTGCATGGACATGGCGACGATTGTCGCGGGGACAATACTTGGTGCCGGAGCACATGTCATGAAAGTGGTGCGGCGACGAACGTCGCGAAGCAATACTTTGTGCCAGGGCACATGTGATAAGAATGGCGCATGGGTGCGGCGATGAAGGTCGCGGAGCATATACTTGGTGCCGTGGGCACGTATGATGAGAATGGCGCACGGGCACGGCGACGAAGGTCGCGAAGCTAAAGTTGGTACCGGGGGCACGCATGATGAGAATGGCGCACGGGCGCGGCGACGAACGTCGCGAAGCTATACTTGGTGCCGGGGGCACGTATCATGAAGATGGCGCACGAGCGCGGCGACGAACGTCGCGAAGCTAAAGTTGGTGCCGGGGGCACGCATGATGAAGATGGCGCACGGGCGCGGCGACGAACGTAGCGGAGCTAAAGTTGGTGCCGGGGGCACGTATCATGAAGATGGCGCACGGGCGCGGCGACGAACGTCGCGGAGCTAAAGTTGGTGCCGGGGGCACGCATGATGAGAATGGCGCACGGGCGCGGCGACGAACGTCGCGGAGCTATACTTGGTGCCGGGGGCACGTATCATGAAGATGGCGCATGGGCGCGGCAACGAACGTCGCGGAGCTAAAGTTGGTGCCGGGGGCACGTATCATGAAGATGGCGCACGGGCGCGGCGACGAACGTCGCAGAGCTATACCTGGTGCCTGGGGCACGCATCATAAGCATGGCGCCAGGGCGCGGCGACGACTGTTGCGGAGCAATACCTGGTGCCTGGCGCACGCATCATAAGCATGGCGCCAGGGCGCGGCGACGACTGTCGCGGAGCAATACTTAGTGATGTCGTCATGGCAATTGTGCACGGTTGGTGACGAGCATCAAGTGACCATTGGCATTGAGCGCGCGTTGTAGAGAGCGCGATGAGTTGGCACGGGTGACGTGGTTCGAGGAGACGGCACGCGGGCGGCGAGAGTCACGGAGTTGGAGGGCCTGCGACGAGAGTCGCAGAGCTGTCGCGCAGATGCGGGCGACGAAGGTCGCAGAGATGGCACGCGGGCGACAAGAGTCGTGAAGGAGAGCGGGTGACGGGAGCACGGAGCTGTAGCACGGACGCGAGCAACAAATGTGTGAGGGCGATGAGAGTTGTAGAGCCGGCGCGCGGACGCAAGTGACGCGGGCGACAAGAGTTGCGAAAGGTGCGCACGGCGCTAGTGGCGGGGGTCCGCACGGAAGGTATGCACGGCGCTGGCGACGTGGGTCGCGGAGACGGCGCCCGGGTGACTAGCGATGAGGGTCGCGGAGATAGCCCCCAGGCGATGGGCAACGAGTGTTGGGGAAGGTGGGCATGGTGCTGGCAACGGGCGTCGCGGAAGGCGCCCGGGCGACGAGCGATGAGGGTCGCAGAGATGGCGCCCAGGCGACGGGCAACTGGGACCGCGGAGACAGCCCCCGGACTACTGGCAACGAGGGTTGCAGGAGGTGCACACGGCGTTGGTGATGAGGGTCGTAGAGATGGCACCCAGGCGACGAGGGACGAGGGTCACGGAGACAGCCCCCCGGGTGACGGGCAACGAGGGTTGCGGGAGGCGGCCCCCGGGCGTCGCGGAGACGGCGCCCGGGCGACGAGCGACGAGTGTTGCGAAGACGGCGCCCGAGCGACGTGCAACTGGGGGTCACGGAGTCGGCGCCCCGGCGATGGGCAACGAGTGTTGCGAAGATGGCGCCCGGGCGATGGGCAGTGGGCCGAAAGTGTGGCGCTGTGGCTGTGGAGGCTGAATGCAGTGTTGCCTTGTGAAAATGGTGGGTGCTTTTGTTAGCGTTGTGAAAATGGTGAAAATGTATTTTTCAAACCAAAAAAAGCAGTGAAACTAAAACAAAAAAGGGGAGAGGGGTCACACAAAGTGGGTCCGCTAGTGGGCCCTTGATTGCAACCAGAATAAGTTGGGAACATAGCCCCCTGCGTGCGGCGTGCGCGGAGGGGCAACCCGAGCGGGCGCCGCACGCATAAACACATAGTAAGATGTTGATGTCGTTTGGCCGAAAAGTTATTGACATCGTCTTTGAGTGACGAAGGCGGGCGACGAGGGTCGTCGCGGAGACAGCCCCCGGGCAGCGAGGGGCACGGAGACAGCGCCCGGACGACAAGCGGCGAAGGTCGCGGAGACACCCCCCGGGCGACGGCGTCGCGGAGAGGGCGCCTCGGGCGACGAGCAACGAGTGTTGCGAAGACGGCGCCCGGGCGACGGGCAACCAAGGGTCGCAGAGTCGACGCCTTGGCTCTGGGCAACGAGTGTTGCGGAAGGCGGCGCCAGGGCGACGCAAAGAGGAAGTACGGGTGACGGGCGCCGCAGAGATGAAGTCTGGGAGACAAGGGTCGCGGAGACGATGTTCGGGCGACGGACGTCGCGGAGGTGAAGTCCGGGCGACAGGTGCATGTGCGCGAGCGATGCACAGCGGTCAAGGTTGGAAAAAAAGAAATTTTTTTTTTTTTTGCCTTGGCTTTGGGGATGTGCGGGAAAAAAGGAAAAAAGAAAGAAGATGGAGAGGATGGCGCGGCGGCGGCAGGCTGCCATGGCCGGCCGTGGGGCGGGGGAGAGGAGAGAGGTAGGGTGGGGCCGAGGGGGAGGGTCGGGGTAGCAGGGGGGTCGGCGGGGTAGGGGGTCGGTGGGGTGGTGGGGTCGCGGCAGCAAGGGCCTGCCATGGCCGGCCGTGGGGCTTGCGGGTGCGGGGAAAAGGGAGAGGGAGAGAGGCCGAGGGGGGGTCGGCCAAGGGGCCGAGGGGCGGTCGGCGGGGTGGGGGGTCGGTGGAGCAAGGTGGTCGGCGGGGTAGTGGGGTCGGCCAGGTGGGTTGCGGGGAAGGGCCGAAGCAGAGAAAAAAAGACTGAAGGGAAAGAGAAGTCGCCGGCGGCCATGGCGCCGTGGGGTTTACGGGTTCGGGGAAGAGGGAGAGAGAGAGAGGCCGAGGGGGGGGGGGTCGGCCAAGGGGCCGAGGGAGGGGGTCGGTGGGGTGGGGGGGTCGGTGGAGCAAGGTGGTCGGCGGGGTGGGGAGGCCAAACTGCCGTTGGCGGCGCTAGGCAGGTGCGGCGCTAGGAGAAGAGAGAAAGATAATAGAAATTAGGGTTGGGGAAATTAGGGTTGGGTTAGGTTGGGTCAACGGGCGGGCGGGTTGACCCGTTGAAGCTGAATAAAAATGGAGGGAAAACGGGCCGAAGCAGGCGCGGGTCGGGGCCCTCGCGGTTCGGGTTCTGCCCACCTGGATGCTTTGATTGTTTTACTTTGAAACTGAAATTGATTTTCGATTCGATTTTTTTTTTTGAGCCTATAAAAGGAGCAAGAGAGGGGATGCAAAATTTTGAGGAAGAATAATTTTGAGGGAAAAGGGAGAGAAAGAGGGAGGTTGGGGATTGATGAAAAGTTTCGTGGAAAATTTTCTAAGCGTTGGAGAGAGCACCGGAGGGTGAAAAAAAATTTTGTGAAAATTTTTCTAAGTGTAGAATGAGGGTGATGACCCGACCGCGAAAAATTAAGAAATTTTTCTAAGTGTTGAAGAGTGACAAGGGCGACGAGTGAAGTCGCGGGGGTGATGACTCGACCGCGAAAAATGAAGAAATTTTTCTAAGTGTCGAAAAGAGGGGAGGGCGCCGAGTGAAGTCGCGGGGGTGATGACCCGACCGCGAAAAATGAAGAAATTTTTCTAAGTGTCGAAAAGAGGGGAGGGCACCGAGTGAAGTCGCGGGGGTGATGACCCGACCACGAAAAATGAAGAAATTTTTCTAAGTGTTGAAGACGGAGTGTGGAGTTCGGCGGTGGGTCGGCATCGACGACCGACTGAGTGACCGAGGCACGGGAGGGTTGGCAAGACGTGTTGCATGCATGCCCGCAAGGTCGCACTGCCCGAGGGGGATGTCGGCTGACGGAGTTGAGACTTATGGCTCGAGCCACCCCGCGCACCATGTATCAAGTCGCTGCAATGAGAGGCATGCAGAAGGGGTAGGGAGCTTGGCTTGCTTGGGGTAGGCAAGGGGTGAAGCCCCCAATGAAGTGAGACATAACACCAAGGGTGGTGCCAGTAGAACAATGTTAGCTTGAATATTCTCCAAGTCTGGAAATGACGGCCTCTTGGATGGCTGGGTAGAGGATGTGACCGGTAGTTCTAGTAGCCATACGTTGCTGAGGCATGGTTGCGTGAGTGTGTCAGGCAAGGAGTGAACTGCACTGTTGGTAGTCCTCATAGCCCTCCGCTGCACATGCATGGTGCCTGAGTCTGGAAGATATGCAGACTGCAACACGATGCTCACCTCCCCAGCGGAGTCGCCAAAATGATGATACCGGAAATGGTTCGATGATACGTGGAGGTGCCACAAAGGATGCGGTCTGAGTCAGCTTCCAGGTAGGCAACGCGAGAGACAGCAAGGACGGCGTAAGGGCTGAGGGCAAGGCTCCCCAGACAGGTGGTGAGGACTGGCAGCACTGCGCAGGCAGGGCGACGACGAACAGGACTGACGTTCTACAGTCGCGACAAGGGTACGGCGTCAAGGGTCCGTAGACGGGAGTCCAAGTATATTTCTCTCACTAGAATTCCAGAGAGAATGTCTTTTTAGAGAGAGAAAGTGAAAAGTCCAAAATGAGCCAAAAGATCTTTAAAAGAGCTCCAAAGTCCACTATTTATAGGCAAAAATGTGCATGTGTCATAAGTTGACATGTGTCACCCCCTGGGAACGACACGTCGCCAGGGGGGGCCAACGCACTGACTCTCCGTTGGACTGCCGGTTCCTAAGTTCGTGCTGCCCTGCCCTTGCAACATCTCTCTGCCTGTCTGAGGAGACTGATCATGCCGCGGTAGCATGGTCAGAGTAGCCCGTTGCCCCAGCCTCCAGTCCAAGCCCTTACTGAATCCCATAGGTCTGGCAGCGGTGGGGAAGACCCGACGCCCAGCTGCCAGGTGGACTAGGCAAGATGCCCTTCCGAGACCTGCTCCCATCTCGGAGTGACCCGGGGGTCATAGTCCTTAGGGGTGCCGACGCGAGCCCCCAGTGCCAGAGCACGTAGGCCAGTCACGCAGGCACCCTGGCGGAGATAGTGTCCTGGAGGAGTCGCCTATCCCGCTGCGAAGGGTCCTCGTACCAGAGCACAGAGCGAAGTCCCCCTGGAATGAAGACATCGATGGCTTTGAGGTTGTGAGCCCATCCCGTAAGTATATAACATGATTGTGGCGCATGGGCGCGGTTGAGTACGGGCGACGAGAGTCGCAGAGTGATGTCCGAGCAACAAGGGTCGTTGCGTGGATGGCGCGCGACCGTGAGCGACGGTCGTCATGGCGACAGAGCGGCCACAAGCGACGGTCATCGTGACTACGAGCGACGGTCATCGCGACGACGGAGCACGGCCGAGAGTGACGGTCGTCGTGACTATGGCGGAGCGCGGTCGCGAGCGACGGTCGTCGTGATTATGGCGGAGCGTGGCCGCGGGCGATGGTCATCGCGACGAAGGAACACGGCCGAGAGTGACGGTCGTCGCGACCACGGCGGAGCGAGGTTGCGAACGATGGTCGTCGGTCGTCGATCGTCAAGGCAGGTGGCCGACCCCCAAGGGTGGCCGACCCCTTGGGATGGCCGACCCCCAAGGGTGGCCGACCCCTTGGGATGGCCGACCCCCAAGGGTGGCCGACCCCCAAGGTCGAAGGAACGCCGAGGTCGCTTCACGAGCGGTTCACGTGACTTGGGCATGCATTGCTTTGACCGGCTCTTGAGCGTTGAAAAGTTGACCACTGACTGGGTGATGTGTCGTGCAAAGTGGGTCCCTTAACGGGTCCTGGGGTGTGACCAGAATAGGGTATGAACAAACTCCCCTTTCGCCAGGTAGATGACTCCTCCAGGATGCTACCTTGGTCTGTTAGGTAGACGGCTCCTCCAGGATTCTACCTTGACGCGCTCCGAGTGCTCTGGTATAAGGACTCACCCACGGGATAGGCTCGCTCTCTAAGACACTATCTCCGCCATGGAGCTTTTAAACTCCCCTTTCGCCAGGTAGACGGCTCCTCCGGAATGCTACCTGGCCCGTTGGGTAGACGGCTCTTTCAAGATGCTACCTTGAGGCACTCCAAGTGCTCTGCACAAGGACTCACCTGCGGGATAGGCGACTCCTCCGAGACACTATCTTCGCTGGGGTGCCTGCGTGACTAGCCTACGTGCTCCAGCACTGGGGGCTCACGTCGGCATCCCTAGGGACTATGACCCCCGGGTCACTCCGAGATGGGAGAAGGTCTTAGGAGGGCATCGCGCCTGGTCCACCTGGCAGCTGGGCATCGGGTCTTCCCTACCGCTGCCAGGCCTTTGGGACTCTGCAAGGGCTTGGATTGGTGACTAGATTAAGGGGTTTTCTGGCCACACCGACGCTGTGGGAGCCAGTCTTTCCAGACAGACAGAGCGACGTTGTGCAGGGCAGGCCGGGTGAATATGTGATTTGACAGTCCATAGAGCACCGGCAGCTGTGGACCCCTCAGTTACATGTCACTCCTGGGGAGCGCCACGTGTTGCGTGATGACATCATCATCTCAACCTCTATAAATATAGGTCTTGAGAATCCATTTAAAGGGTTTTTGAACATTTTCAGACTTTTCACTTTCTCACTTTAGAATCCTAGAGAGAGAAACATACAGACCCTGACTCTAGACCTAAACATCGGACTGTGACTGTCGTCGTGTATTCATCCCACGTCATCGCCTTCGCAGCACTGCCACCCTCAGGCTCTGTCTGGGAAGCCCTAGGTCTCTGCCCTTGCTCCACCCTTGCTGTGTCCCACATCAGCGCATTTGGCATCCGACTCGGACTGCATTCCTTGTGGTACCTCCACGTCGACTGTGAACCCACTTTTCTTGGCATCACAATATAAAGAGTAAAGCCACAACCAATCAAAAAACAGAACCAGTTGGCGGCCACCAACCAAAATTTGAGACACCTGTCTTCATTACTACCATGTTGCCCCGATCCACTTGCATCCACGCTTGCCAGGAAACCACGTCCATCTTCTCGCCGCTGTCCAGTCCCAGAAAAACCACCATAGTAGATCCCACCGAAACCATGTACGAAATTGCCAAAAATAGAACTTCCGGACTAGATCCCTTCGCTGACGAACCCAAAACCAACAGAAGCACCCTAACCTAAGACCATCGTGGACCACCAATATCGGACTGAAGCTACCTCCGCCCTACCTCTGACAAACTATGTGACGACCCAAGTCATTAATCACCCAATGCAATATCTTCCAACAAAATTACAACGCAATCTCAATCAGATTACAAGACTCAAGTGGCTAATATTATATCTTCAACGTAAGTACGAATAATCCCAATCAGATTACAAGCCCTAAAAATACGTGTTCCCAACCCATTCTGGTCGCACCCAAGGGCTCACTAGAGGTCCCGTTTTGTGCGACAGGTCGTGACGGTCAACTGTCAATTTTTTAATGCGTTGAATCAATCAAAATACGGATGCCCGAGTCACGCGCGTTCTTCTTTTTGTGCGCAATTTTAGTGCCAATTTTCTTACTGCGACATGACTTACGGAAGCGCGCTTGTCGCGCCTTGGCCACCCAATAACTTTTCCTTCAAAAACACTGAATGATGGCGTGCCTTGGGGGCATGGGGTCAGCCTTGGCCTCCCCATGGGGTGGACCTTCCTTAAGTTATCTTCGCCCCTTTACCAGGAGACGCATGTCTCCGCGACGCCCACCATCGTGTTCGCGACGGCCGTCGCCTAAAGCCGTGTCCCGCCTTTGTGACACCCGTCATCCGTGGTAGCGTGCCACCCACGAGGGACCCTTCGCTAGCAGCCGCGCACACCCCTAGCAGCCGCGCACACCCCATTTCCAACTTCGTCATTACCGGAAATCACATTCGTCATTCTCATACAACATGCACACTCAGCTCACATCCCACCTTCGGAACACCCGCCACGCTCCTACGCGTCGTCTTTGTGATAATCGTCATCGCTCCCATGTGCCACTTCCATGACATGTGCCCCCGGTACCAGGTATTGTCTCGTGGCAGGGGTCGCCGCGCCCATGCACCACAACACCATATATTATCTTACGACACATGACATGCGCCCCTGGCACTAGGTATTGTCTAGAGACAAGGGTCGCCATGCCCATGCACCATAAACCATGTATTATCTCTCGACAGAGGTCGCTGTGCCCTTGCGCCGCAACACCATGTATTATCTCGCGACAGGGTTCGCCGCGCCCTTGCGCCACAATCATTGTCTCATGCTGTTGGCATCACGCCATTCGCCACACTCATGTCTTGTGCCGTTGGCATCGCACCTATGCGCCACACTCGTGTCTTGTACTATTCGCATCGCGCCCATGCACCACACTCATGTCTCGTGCCGTTGGCATAGTGCCCATGCGCCCCACTCATTGTCTTTTGCCGTTGACATCGTGCCCATGCACCACAATCATGTCTCATGTTGTTGAAACTACGCCCATGCGCCACAATCATGTTACATGCCTCCGGGCACCACACCATGCGCCTCTGCCATGGATGTGGAACATGCTTCGACCCACTCTCTAGAGTGTGCAGCATTCCGAGGGGCTCCGCTTGTAGTGCTCCAGCACGAGGACTTTTTACAGCGGGATAGGCTCACTACCATAGAAGCTATCGTCGCCTGGGGTGACTTGCATGACACTAGGCACGTCTGAGCTGCGACCCTATTTACTCTTGTTACCGATGATCATCGGCCCCCCCAGGATGATGATCCCAGGGTCACTCCGAGATGGGAGTAAGTCTTTAGAGGGCATCGCGCCTAGTCTGCCTGGCAGTTGGTCACATAGACTTTCCCTCGCCGCTGTCAGGTTCTCTCCGTGTCTCTTGATGCACCTTTATGGGATTCAGTAAGGCTTGGACCGGTGGCTAGGGCAACGGGCTTACTCTGATCATGCCGACGTTGTGTGGTCAGTCTTCTCAGATAGGTAGAGCGACGCTGTGTGGGCAGGTAGTGCGAATTCAGGAACCAACAGTCCTATAGAGAACCAGTATTTTTGGACACCCTCTGGTGATGTGTTACTCCCAAGAGACGACATGTGACATTTGATGACACATACATACCTTGGCTTACAAATAGAGGACTTTGTAATTCATTCAAGGGACTTTTGCTCATTATCACAAAATCACTTTCTCACTTTAGGACTCAACAACTCTTGGATTCTAGAGAGAAAAACACAATTGGACATAATATTGGACATAACATTGGACTGTAGCGTCGGACCCTGACTTGGACTGTTGATTGCCGGCCTTGTTCGTCTCAGCCTCGTCTCCATAGCACTGCCACTCCACACGGCCTGTCTAGGAAGCCTTGCTCTCTGCCTTTACTCCACCCCCACTGTCTTTCACTTTGTACATCTGGCAGCTGACTCGGACTGTAGCCTTTGTGGCACCTCCACGTAGGTACGAACCCACTTTCCTTGGTATCAATAGGTTACAAAGATTTCTAAAACCCATGCATGTCCCGTTCACATCCCTGCTTGCATGTGTTCATCTAATTAATCATCTGCACTGGAAAGGGTAAATGATGGGGGTGAGCTGGGTACTCAGTAAGTGGAATAATCATAGCACCATAGGATCAGAATCAACACGCTAAACAATTTAGCATCAGTCAATATATTTGACAGTGAAGTCGTCAACACAACGGTGGCTTACTACCTGGAACAATATTTAAACCAATTCAATATCCAAGTTGCACATCAAACATACCACTTCAGCATCTTGCTTCCAGTATCCTCAAAGGGACCCTCCAAAGCTCAGTTGTATCATAACATACCATGCACATATACATATCACTGGAATACTGTCATTGATCAAAAGTATTTAAGCCGCGTCCCGCAAACATATTTCAAAAACAAGATATTTATCAATATTCAAAAGAAAGCATTTGAGCAAGATTTCAGAACAACAGTGTTTAGGAATACAACGAACATTGAGAAATAAATAATCATGTGGCATAAAAGAATAGTGAAATCGAATTCCCCTTACCTAAATCACGAAGAATCCACTTATACAATTACTCCTAGTCAGGCCCTATGATTCCTTTTTTATAATCTCGGCTAATCTTCTTCTCTCACTCTTTAGTTGTCAATCTACTGATAAAAGTCAAAGATAACTTAAAATAATTTGAAAAGATCAAAGACCTATTTATAGAAATTTTTAAAAAGCACGAGGTGGATAAAAACATGAGGTGGCAAAACAAGGTTCTACTACATAAAAACAAGCACGACAAGGCTAAGCAAAGCATGACAAGGCTCGAAGCACGAAGTGGCAAGACAAGATTATGCCACCTAACAAGCACGGCAATGCTAACTAAAGTACGACAAAGCTCAAATCTCGAGGTGGTGATACAAGATTGTGTCACCTAGCAAGCACGACAAGGCTAAGCAAAGTATGACGAGGCTCGAAGCACGAGGTGGCGGTTGTGCCACCTAGCAAGCACGACAAGCCTCGAAGCACGACATGTCGCAATATTATGTTGACACATCACAAGCACGATGATGATAGATAGTACGAGGTGTCGATCTAAGAAGTAATCACACTGACTCTTAAATAAGCACGAGATGTCACAATTGCATGACAACACCCAACAAGCACGATAATGTCAATCTCAATTGTCACTTAAAATCATCATCATTTTTTCCTTAACCAACCAGTAGTATTTTGAGCACCTCTATAAATTCGGATTGTTACAATCTAAGCTAATTCAAACACAACAACAAAAGGCAGACTCAACCAACTCAATCACAAAACACAAAACCTTTCTAGATCTAGGGGGAGAGGGATCAATTAGGGGAAAGGGAGAAGCAAAACCCCAGATCTAGATTCACCAAAAACCTTCTCCAACCCAAGGCCAAAAAGCAATCTCCAACCCAAGGCCGCGCCTCACCCACAATTCCGTCGGCGGATTGGACTCTCACCCATCAACCACCACCTCAATTCGGTAGCAGCCGAAGGAGCCGACAGCTTCAACCCACGACCCACACCACCCAATCACCAGCGTTGGAAAAACGGAGGATCTCACATCTAACGATAGGCAAACCATCGTGACAAGTGACGACGATAGCGTTAAATCCACTGAATCCACCAAGAGCCCCAAACTGAAAAACCCAAACAAACAGCTAGGCTAGTCTACAACGTCACTGCCCACCGGGAAAACCAATAATGGTGACGGAGGGGGAGAGTGGAGAGGGTTGTATCAGCGAAGGGGCTTATCTATTTTTTTGCCTCTCCTATAGAGAGGTTTTTTCATCAGTTTCAGGAGGAACATTTATCACTTTTTCTAAACAATTTATTAATTATGTGTCAATTTAATTTAAATTAGAGCTAATTACACCTATATCCCTGAGGTTAGAGGATAATTACAGGCAAGGACAATAGTTTTGACAAATTACACTTGTGTCCATTGACCAAACAGAACCCTAAAAATTCTAACGGTTTTAATGAAAAGACAGTATTGCCCCTAAGTTGGAACCTTATTTCTTTTCCAATGCCATTACTTTAATTTTTTTTAAAGAAAGACTTTACTAATTAACTGTTTATTCTTTATCTCCCCACGCCCAGCCCCCACCCCCACCCCGTTTGCCTCCCCCTTTCCCTGCGCAACCCATCTTCCTCATTCGTCACCGGCACTGCATCATTTCAAACTCCTCTCTCTTTGTTGCAGCAAGAGCCACAAGAAACGACAATGGACGACAGTGAAGATGACGTAGATGGCAGGGAGGAGTATTTGTTCAAGGTGGTGGTAGTAGAGGACTCGACAGTGGGGAAGTCGAACCTGTTGTCTCGGTATGCCCGGGACGAGTTTAACCCGCACTCCAAGGCCATCATCGGCGTGGAGTTCCAGACCCAGAGCATGGAGATCGGCGGCAAGGAGGTCAGGGCCCAGATTTGGGACAACGCCGGCCAGGAGCGCTTCCGCGCCGTGGCTTACCGGCGTGGTGGGGTGGTTCTGCTGGATGGTGGGGCGAGGGGGGCTGCTGGCGGCGTGGGGCGGATGCCGGCAGTGACTTCAGATCTAGGGTTTAAATTGTGGAGAGAGAAAATTTGGTATTTATCATAATAAAGTACAAAGAGTAGTATCGTCATTTTAAAAATATGTATTGATAACATCATAAAAAAAGTACACTTTTTGAACGGAACCCTGACGGATGGATACATGTGATACATTTGAAACACTTTTGGTCACGGAATATTATATTTTGAAACTTTGTATCCTAGACTGTAATTACCTCATAACCTATGTAATTAGCCCTTTAAACAATTTCTGATTTTTCTTTTGTTTTAATAAAAAAGCAATATTTTGGAATGAATTCCAAACGCATGGCATGATATCCAGTGATACCGTTACAAAACGGGTTTTCAGGATGCAGGGGTATCTGGTTGGTTACAGCACTTTGTAGCCCTAATTCTCAGAAGTGCTACAAGACTTCAAAGATAGGTGCACCGTGTGATATCGTGGTATGCAAACTGCAAATGCTTCAATGCTTCCCTTTCTAGGAGAGTAAGCTGCACCGTGTGATATCGTGGTACGCAAACTGCAAATGCTTCAATACTTCCCTTTCTAGAAGAGTAAGCTGCGCCTCTGATTCTCCTCCTTCCATTTCTATGGAGCTCTGGATTCCGACGAGTTTCCTGCAAACGGTGTCTATTACCACACCGTGCCCTTGCGCTTCACAATGTCACTTCAACGCGTACGTCCTTCGCCGCCGTAAGAAGCTTTCGGGAAGACTGAATTACCACTCAAAGCCTATTCGAATCACATTGAGTTTGAACAAAGATTCTTCAGAAAGACAGAACGTTCGAGAAGATTCTGGAAATATTTGGGAAGATCCTGAATTTGTGGAAGTGATTGGGATTGGCAGTAGGAAAGATGCGGTCATCGACTTCTGTTTGGATTCACCCTCCCGTTCTGCCAATCTAAGATTTTGGTATGCTCCGTATGATTAACTTACTTTACTTTTGAGTTTCACAGTATTGGAGCATGTGGGATAATGCTTAGGAATGCATCTCAAGATTAGGAAGCATTGTACACGGTATTACTTATCTGCTATCATTTCTTTCTATATAAACTAAAAAGTGATAAGTTGTATTCAAGAAATGAAATTCTATTTTATTTTCTACATGGTATCAAAGCCGAAGATTCTTCCGTGGTAGTTTTGTCCATCAACTCTTAGCCACACCGGCGGCGGTGTTTTATCTTCCTGCCCGGCTTCCTTTTGTATTTTTTCTTTTCACAAATTTCTCTGGTTCAAAATGTCGTCTATCAAAGTAACAATTTTTTTTTGTTACAGCTGCCGACAAGTCTCAATTGTCATGATATACCTTAAACTTCACATAGTTTTTGCCTCAGCATTCACTGCCAAAGAATTTTTTTCTCTTTATCTGATTTGGAGTTTATGCCTAACAAATAGTGGCATGGATTTCATCCCACGGAGAGCATAATGTTAAGCCCGTGAGGAGTTGTTTATTTGTTCTTGAGTGGGGAGTTGTTTATTGGTCTTGAATGACATTTTTAGTTCACTAGCGCATTAAAGGCTCAAGTCTTCTCTGGTGGTGGCTCACAATGACAACAACTTCATCATTACTTCGCATCAAACGTCAAATTCATGAAGCTTTATATCAAACCTCCTTAAGTTTGAGGGGGAGTATTGGAGAATGTGGGGTAATCCTTGGGAGTGCATATCAATCAAGATTAGGAAGTTAGAGATAATGATAACCTATAGTTATATTTCACATTATCTTGTACTTAGTAGTACTAATTTGCTATCATTTATTCCTATATAAACCCTTAGTGGGAAGTTGCATTCAAGAAGTGAAATTCTATTTTATGTTTCTATAATGTTGTTTTTATATAAAGAGGAATATGTAACTCTTGAATGCTCGACCACATTTTGTCCCTAAAAGCATTTGCACCAGTGTTTTTAGAGAGAAAATAGAGGAAAGGAAAGTGACTCATTTCTTCTTTTCTTTTTTGAGTAGTGAAAAGAAAGAAAAGGACAAAAAGTTTGAGTCTCTTGCTCTCCAAATATTTTCTCTCAAAGTTGGGAATGCCCATATTCACCTTGAAATAATAAAGGCTAAAATTTTAATGATCTTTGTTAGAATAATGCCCATATTCTAACAAAGATCTTTGCTAGAATAATGCCTATACTCTCTGTGGATAATGGCCCTGCATTATCCATAGAGAGTCGAATTTGGTTTGTGCAACATATGCATATACACTGCAATTTTAGTGTTTTCTTTCATTCTTTTGTTTTTTCATCTGGTCAGTTTCAAAGTGCCAACGGGGTTAGTGGTTAGCAGATTTGCTAGGGCCTTTTCCCTCATTTTGTCGGTTTTAGTTCAAACCTTGTTTGTTTAGGTTTTCATTTTGTTCTTTAGAAGAAGTTCTCTGTTTGTTTTTCTTAATGGGCCCCTTTACACTCTCTGTACTATGGCAGTGTGGTAGGGGTTGTGCTCCTTGGCATTTCAAATACCATTCTTTCATTAACTGAAAGAGAAAAAAGTTCTTGTCTTGTAATGTGAAAGCGATGTCCTGACGTTATACAATAGCAAGATGGATATATGCAGTGAAAGTATTGACTGATAAAATGTTAGTTAACTCTTACTGCCGTGCTTTAGTTGTAGGTGTCTTTATGAGGATTATCCTTCTAAAACTTTGTATGCCAAGTCTTCCCCTAAATAAATATTTGTGGTCTGAGGATTTCTGTAAGAAATTTGTAGGCACGGGTCCTGTTGTGGACAATATGTTGGATTAGGGCAATGCCAGCAGACTATGTTACTTTTTCGAAATAACTAGTGGCTAATTTTGTGAGGATCCCTCTTCAGTGAAATTTCTTACAAGCTTAACAAGCATCATGGTGTGAAGGCTTTGCCATATAGTATAGAAGTTAATCTCGCAGGGTTGTATGGCCTTAAGTTCAACGTGTAGACTGTGTCATGCTTGTGTAATAACGAGTAGGAGATTGCACTTGCCAAAGATTGCTATCAGGCTTTTCCAGAAGAACTACTTCCAATGAAGTTTTATGTAAATTGAACTTTCAGAATGTTTTCCAGTGGTGCTATTTGCCCTGTGATCATACTCTCTTCAACTTCTCACCGCTCATTAACATGTTCGTTTTCCCAATGGCACAACCTTTCCAACCAATCTTACTTAGCATTTGAAACAATTTTTATTTTCAGTTTTGAAAACTGAAAATTATTGACGTTTGACAGGCAATTTTAGTTTTATTTTTCCTTATAAACCAATTTTCAAAATGGGGCTGATTTTGAAAATTTCATTTTGGAGTTTTTAACTTTCAGTTTTGTTTTTTTTTTTTTTTTGAGATCCACCTTTCAACTTTTGTTGGAAGCATTTTATGTCTCTTCTTCCCTTCAATCTTCATCACCAACTCCTATCACCCAAGAATACCAAACCACCAACGTTGTCAACTACCATACCCATTGACCACCACTACCACCAGCACCAATGACCAACACCTACAACACCAAACTACAAACACTGACAACCACCACTGACTACCGATCTGCCACCACCACTGATCAACACACCTGAACATCAAAGCTGTCAACACCGCCAACCATCATAGCCACCGATTACCAGCGCTACCACCACCACAACCATTGACCAATACCTCCGAACACCAAACCCTCTAAAATCAGCCACCACACGACACCACCACTCTTCTAACTCCAAATCACCATCATACCGATCACCATTTTCCTTGCAACAAACACCACCACCGGATTTCATCATCGATTAGTCCTATTATCTTCAATTTCCGCAGGTAAATTCCACTAGGTTGATTGGCAAGCTAGTGTGTTACTCATCGATTAGTCCTATTATCAACCTATTCACCGAATCAAACCCTAATCCAAACCTTAGTTGCACAAAGCGGGGACGGGGGCGGGTGCGGGAGCGGGAGCGGGGGCGGGGAAGCGTAAGCACCAAGAAGAATCTGAGGTTGGGAGCGGCTTGAATAAATAAATGCGTAAAGAGTATTATCATTTGTTGAGCATAGTTTACATAGATAGCAACAACAGACAAGGAGACTTTAAGGACTTGAAGGAAGAGAGAAACAAGGAATTGAGTTGAAAAGAGCTTGATTTCATGTATTCTATCACTTGTTCCATGCATCTCTATCCAACAAGCGGGATCGAGTTCCCATCTTAGCTTGGGACGAGATCCCATGGAGCCCCTAACTTGGGATCGCAAAAGCGAGTTTCCGAGAGAGAAACGTCACCATATTAGGAGTTTCCTGCAACTAAGATCCAAACCAATGAAGTTCTAATTCAAGCTAGTGTGTTACTGCCACAGCAGTAATTGGACGGTAGCAGAGGAGATGTGTGTGTCGTGGCGGGGCGTTTCTGGTTGTTGAACATAAGGGCTCAGAAGAAGCTCTTGAGTATTGGGAAATGAAAGAAAAAAGAAGAAAGGAAATTGAAAAGACAAGAGAGGAAAAATAGAAAAAAACAAAACAAAAGTAAAAACAAGTTATACAAAACAAAACGAAAATTCAAAGAGGTTTTGGTTTTTTTTTTTGAAAAGAAAAACTGAAAACTGAAATGGGTTTCAAACACACCCTTATAGTGGTATTCCCCTCTTGGCTTGCTTCTTTAAATGTCTGCTCCAAATTCTTCTCCTATAGGAAGCCTTTTCATCGAAGCTTACCAAATAGTTGTATTCCCCTCTTGGCTTCTATTGATGTAATTATTATCCGTTAAGTTTGATTTTGCAATTATTGATCAGCTGGAGAAAGAAAAACAACCAATGAGAGGAGAGCCTGCAGGCAGAACGAGAGTTATTAGGGATGTCATCATTTCTTTTACGTTCTACCAATAAATAGAAAATACAATAACATCTGCTAAACTCACTAGTAATACATACCATGATGCTGGTTTGCATGTGTCACATATATCCAGGTCGAATTTAATAGCAAGAAATTGGTGCCTTGAGCTGTCCATTTACATATGGTGCTGCTGTTTTGACTTTGGGAGTTAAGAATTTCATACTAATGTAAGAAGCGTGAGAGTTTTGATTCATGATAATATCTCTTCTGATTAGATATTTTCCGTTTCCATGACTCAGATTCTATGCCTGGAAAACACGTCGACTTTGTACAGACAATTAGCTTTGGCAAGTTTGTCAAAAGTGGTTGAGTGACCAAACATTCATACATGCCAAAGAATTATTTGCCCTAGCTCTTACCCCTAGTATAGGCAGTTTGTCCTTCTTAAAGCTTTAACAGGTGGTGCAGTTTCAATTACAAACACAATGGCTGAAGTTCGACGGGAATCTAAAGACGTATTGAGAATGGGATACTGCCCAATTTTAGAACTCCTCTGTCAAATATGGGGCCTTCTGACCAGATCTAGCACTATGAATTCATTTTGAGTGATGGTATTATTACAAATGACTCTCTAACATTATGAAATACTACTTGGCCTTTTTTTTTTGCTGCTTATGCTCGTGGTACATATAAAATATAATCTAATATCTGCTGTATTGAACACGAAGATCTGACACTCATAATGCATCCTCATTCCTATTTTTAAACCCAACCGTATGTATTGCAGGAATATTCTTTCGAAAGATTCAGAAGTAGTGCAACTACAGCAAAGGATCTGTGGGAAAGGTAAATACCTTGTCACGTAGTTTTGCCACTATCGATTTAGTTTTTTACTATTGGAATGTGTTCATAGGTCAGGTTCTCTAACTTGTAAGGAGAGGGGCAGAAAGTCACCATGGAACTTTGTTTTTGTTTTGATGCTCCATTTCAAATTGACCTAGACATGGTCCCATGGCCTAATTCAAGTAGAATTCTGGTGCGTCTTCATGGCCTTTATCAGTTGGCCTCTAAGCATGAATTACTGTGGTCAGACCCATATGTAGGTCCAGGATGCCTTGAGAATGTAGCATGTGTCACCAAGTAAAATTGGACTCCCTTACTTTTGTTTTTTTTTCTTTTGGTGCGTTGAACTACCTCACTTTCATGTTGCAAAGAAGTAGATATAATCTTACTAATGCATCACAAAGTATAGTTTCTATGGGATTGATCTTGATATGGTCTATGGAATGCCCTTACATTGAGCAGAAAATAGCCCAAAATGAAGAATAAGGGGACGTGGGAGGAGTAACTCTTTCTTCCTTTTTTTCCCTTTGCTATTATTGTTTACTCGCAAGTCTTTGGTATGACTATCATCTTTTTGTCAAGAAATTTTAAGATAGTTAAGCTAGATATGTTTTAAATAAATGGACACAAATTTTATGTTTCTTACATTTTGTTTCTAATGTGTCTGACATGCATTACTGCTAGCACATGATTTCGATAACAAGTTGCGTATTCCCCAAAACCTTTTTCTAATCAATGATGGACGAGATTGAACAGGCAAAGTATATGAGGTATGTGAATTTATTAAGGGATGTACAGTGTTTGGTGGAAGAAACATAATTGCCCTACTTTAACCATTTACTCAAGTTTGGTTATGGAGCGAGGTTCTTGAATATAATGGAGTCATTTGACACCTACCGCATCAGGCATGCCCTTTTGAAACTTTAAGCCACATGAAGCCAGTGAAGCATCGGGTGTATGCAAGGGGCTATTTTTGCCGTCTAAGCTTTTCCAACCTCTCATTAGTACATAACTTCTTGTCCCCCCTCCCCCCACTCCCCACAAAAAAAAAAAAGAGGAAAGAAGAGAGAAAGGAAATAACTAATTGCGCTTATAGTGATGCATACTTCTTCAAATTGTGCTTTTTTTTTTCTCTCTCTCCTCTTCCCTGTCTCACCACCAATCCCACATTCCATCAACAGTCACAGTTGCCTCTCTGCCTCGTCTGTTAGCAGAATTCGTTCAGAATCCTATTCGAGAATCTAATGTCTTAAAAGCCAAACATAACCCATCAAGTTGAAACTAGATCAATCGATGATAAATATAAGGTTATATTTATTAATTCATCTATCAAATTTTTAGGTACTTAATCCGGTGGAAAAAAATTGAGAAGAGAGCTCAATTGGAAAACAGAAAAAGGAGAAGGGTAACTTACAAATTTAGTCCTTTATCTTTGGTCCATATGTTTAATAAGTACGTGTACCTTAATTTGCGTGGCACTAGTCTTTAAATAGCTTCCTTGTCTTAGTCCTTGGGGTGACAATGGCTTGAAAACCCAGCATTAGACGTGGCCTTAAAAATGCTGACTAGGATCTGACATGGCAAATGAAAGTGAAATTAGAGTTGAAGGACCTCCTGAAATTTTGGACCAAAGATTTTGGACCAAAATTAATAATTTATCCTATTCTTCTTTTTATGCGTAAATCATTTTCACCTTTACGAATATCTTAAAAAACTCTCAATTGTCAGTGCACGTACTCATATCCAGTGACATTTTAGATAAGTTTAAGTATCAAAAATTCATATAGGTATCAATTATTTATTCACAGAGATTAAGGATCAAAGAGATATAGCAAAATTTGGGCTAATATACCAGTCCTTTGTTCAAATCAATAATACTTCAATAGTTTATATAAAAGACCATAGTTTGGACTAACCTACTGGTCCCTTCTGTAAGGTTCTTGTAACAAGTTACTTAAGTAATGAGTTAAATGCTAGAAGTTTGTCAAATTAAAATGTACTATACCTCTATTGATTTTTTTTCCTGGCACTTATAGGGGTTCATGATTCTTATTTTAGAGTTTGAGGTAATATACCCAAAATTAATACCTATTGGTTGGAATAAATTTATGAAGTAACTTTTTTTTTTTTATACTTTGTAGTGCTTTTAAGGTGCTAAAAATATAGTCCTTATCAGTTCGTGAAAGTTTGTTTCGTTATTAAAGTGTTTTTGAGTTGCTAATTGTCAAAATTAAGACCTAATAGGATGGGATAGTATATTTACTAGGTGAAGCTTAAGAAACTTTATATTTTATTTCCCACTTTAGGAGGGTCTACAAAGATTGATGTTTTTTCTCATGAAAACTTTGGTAGGAAAAAGGAAAACCAAAACTACAAAAACAATGACATTTCGCTTAAAGCAGTCCGGTTAAAAATGGAAAACTCACTTAAAGAAAAATGATGCGTGTCTTAGAATGAACCCTTGCTAGACATAGAAATACATATAGATTTAGGCTTACTTCTCTTCTAATTAAAAAATCCACCCCTAAACTATGGCAAGTCAATGAAAGTTGCAAAATTGAGGCTTTTTGAAGTATTTTTACTTTTGGTTTTTCACGTTCCAGTATCAATCATCCGTTGAGGTGATAATGATATACCTGGAACAAAGAAAAATGATAAATGATAAATTTGGCCCCTTTGTCTTTATTCCAAAATTTTAAGACATCCTTCAACTTATTCGTTGGATCCCTTTTTGCCGAGTGATGTCCTAGTCAGCATTTTTAGGGGCATGTCAGGAGTTAACGATGAGTTATCATGCCCTTGTGAGCAGAAGGATTAGCGGAGACATGAAAGCTATGCTTTAGGGCTAATGGTACACAAGTTAAAGTTTAGGGACTCTTGAATACATGGACGAAAGAAGAGGACCAAGTTTATAATAATGGATGCGTGGATGGGTTTTGAAATTCTTTTCTGTTCAAAGTTTTAGGTTCTGATAATCGACCTTGGCTTGGTGGGGATAAGGTTTGTGGTTGATTGCATGACAACATGCCCTACTGCTGCCGGAGGAGGTTCAGTAGGTCAGAGGAAAACTTTCTGTGTTGCAATACAAGGGCATTTTGGTCTAAGAAATACCCCCTAATTTAAGTTATGTATCAATGAGGGGGTGGAAAAGCATATAAGGGGAAGTCAATAGACCCTCCCTAAGTATACACTATACAGCATAGACAAATATGTGAATCAATGACCCTTTGGTTTAGTTAAGACTGAACAATATCTGAACTAAGATCATGCCTTTGCAGGTTCCAAAGACAAATATGGGACCCTCTCTGAGTATATTATGTAGACTAATATGTGATTCAACGAGTCTTTGGCTTGGAAAGATTGCGACATTATCTGAACTAAGATCATGCTTTTCAGGTCGTGAAGTTCTGCTTGTTATAAAAGTTTCTGATCCTTCGGGTTCAACTTGAGCATTACCTTAGATGATATACAGAAGATTGTAGATTTGTCTTCTGGTGGTTAGGATGGGAGCAAAACCTTAAAGAACAATTTTTCAATCATTTTTACTGACTTGTTTTAAGTATTCACGACAGCATTAAGTCACTGCCATTTTGACATGGTTTTATTTTACGAGAGGGTAAATAGTTGGTAAAGCGTAATACATGGTCCTATCTCTTTTCCTTATATTTCGGCCCCACGTTTGAACTAACACAGACTCTAGACCATTTTAAAGGAATTCAAGGTTGAGATATTTTGAGTTTACCATATCTGCTTACCCTTTGTACTCATAAGTCATCGATCACAAATGTTTGCTTCAATACTTGTTCTCTGCTAAATTCTGCAGATGCTACTCCAAGAGTCGTGGAAGCTCCATCATATTTGCAGTCTTCTTCGAAAGCAGTTATACTTGTTTGTACATTACTCATCTCTTGCTCTTATCTCGTTATTTCATTTCATTTCATTTGATTTTGTATTTTATTTTTGAAACCTATTTAATTGTAGAACTCCTAATAACTTGGTTGTCAAATTAAAATCTTACCATCAGAATACAAATTAAACAATTTCCTCGCATTCTGATAGTTCTCGAGAAAAATTAATTGCATACAAATATGCTATGCATAGTTTTTGGTGGATACAATGTGGAAGAAGTGTTCTCTTTTTTGAAGATCTACAATGAAATGTGAACTATAGATGTAGATAAATTTCACTAAAGAAAGTGCAGGTTGCCATTTCTTGCCTATCTGATTATGCTTATCCGGAGATGTATGTTTTCTTTCTAACTTGCTTGTTGTGCTGCTTTTTCTAGTTGGTTGGCGCAGCTTATGGCTTAGATCATACAAGAGCGCTGGAAATTCTAAAAACAGTAAAGTCTGGAAATTGCTTGATTGTAAGCATTATTCTGAAGCCTTTCAGCTTTGAAGGACGAAGGCGCCAAGATGAGGTAGGGCACTTCTGAACCTTCCTCTAATATATACCCCTTTTTCTACATTAAATGACTTTTGGAGGTCAATGTGCGTATTATTAAGTTCCTCCAGCTAGCTACTGTAGCTGCTTCATGTCTGGTATTGTTCATTCAGTGGACTTACGTACTTTTCGTGCTACTCTCCAGTAGTGCACTAGTTGGTTGATCCGGTTGTAAAACAGCAAAGCCATTGTGAGAGCCACAATAAGCACCATTTCAAGCATTCGTGATCAGCACAACAAATTTCAAGGGCCAAGACTCTCTAACTGCTATAGTTGTGAGTGTCCTGTACAAATTTGCTCTAGTAGCTTTCCACTCTTCCTTTTTGTGATTCTCCTCCAGTTCCCTTTTCATGAGTTTGAATTTGGGAACTTAAGCGTGAGGGACCAATTGAGCAAAAGGATGTAAGAGTATCATTTGAGATGGCTTGGACATACCTATGTAGAAGAAACTCAGTTGTGCCAGGGGTAGACCATGAATGAAATGGATAGAAATAGTAAGAAACGGCTTGATACCTAGGGATATTTAAGGGAATGTGAGTTTGGAGGGATAGTGGACGAAAAGGATTCATGTTGCTGACCTCCACTTCTTTTCGAAAACAGCTTGAGTTGAGTTCAATGTGGTGTTCATGAACGAAAAAGCAGATATTTATGGACCTCTAAATTACTCTGCCTCAACTTTCAGCATTCAATATCTAAACAATAACCAACCACATTTCATGAAAATAATGCAACTATTTCTTTATTATGAATCTGTTCTTTACAAGCGTGACTTCTGATCAAGAAGCAAGTATAAGAGTGCCAAGATTGATTCCAAGATGAAGAGATAATGCGATACTAATAAAATCACCTTTTAGGTCCTACATCTCTTCAGTATGAAAAAGACTGCTAATGAAGAATATTGGCATCGGAGCAAATTTTCCGGATGCTTACTTGTTCTACCAGCATTTACGTGTTCAGTGAAGTCGTATATGCATATCCAATGTTTATGAAGACGCTTTTTACAAACTGAAGACAGAGCTACTAATTTACAACACGAGTCACCAACTTTAAAGTTTGTGGGTGGGAAGTAGTTGGTTTAGTTGACTTCCTCAGACGGTTTTTACAAGGTTTTTTGAGATAGTGTTAAATCTAATGAACTGTGGCAGAAGTTCCACCTGTTATCAGTCTTGTTTGGATTTTAATTTAGATACTGCAACATTGCCATAACAATAGCATGTCTCTTCGGCAAAGGTTACGTGGGAGGCATTTCCCATCTAAGGTGAAGTAAGGCCATGGAAGCACCAGATAGCAAAACAACTTGGAGATTCTGTAAAGAAATAACTTGCCTAAATATATGCTAAAATGGGGTGCTGATTCATTTCTTTTACTCAACCGTATTGATAGCAAGAGCTTTCTTTGTTGCAATATATTGTGCTTCTGGATTCGTCCCAGTTCCCTCCTAATAGTTCGGTCCGCTTTAATGATAACAATATCAAAGGGAAAGAGACGCGTATCATCTTTTCCTGTCAGGAAGGAGGGGAGAGACATATATGATGCCAGATTGCTTCGGCAATGAATCCCCGCCTGAAGTCCTAAATCTTTGTATTTAAGTTGCACACCAATATAAAAGTAATTTCAATTGGAAAAAGTAATGGTTGATATGTCTAACTGCTATAAAACTTTGAGTCCTGGTTCTACTACGACTAATCAAAAGTTTTTCTGTTTTTGGGTAAAAGGTCCTTTATTACCAAGAAAGGTCAAACACAGTTTACATCCACTTTCCAAGCTAACTAATCCAAAAGATAATAAAAAGAATTACAACATGATCCTAAGCTTGCAGACTGTGAGTGGGATTTTCCAATTAAGGCATAGCTGATGGTTGTCCATAGATAGTACCACCTTTTTCAACTCAATACTCGATAGAGAATCCACAATTCAATTTCAGCAAGTATTCCATCAATCCCCCTCTGTTGGCCTGTAAATATCCTCTGGTTTCTTTCATTACCTATCCCATACACTCTCACAGTCAAAGCTAATTTGCTCAAAGAAGTTCTGAAATTTTTACCCCTAAATTTGCTGCTGGCATATTGTAATAACTGTGACCAAGTTCTAATCTGCAACTTGTTCAGAACTTTAGCCCGTACAACAGGGGGCAGGCCATAAACAGATGCTCAATTGTTTCTTGGTTCTGTGAGCATAAGCAGCATTGCTCCTCATTCACTACATTCCATGCCTTTAATATGTCTTTAGTTCTCAGTTTATTCTTGCAAGGCATCCATAGGAGGGAATGCACACTTACGAGTGTGCCCAGAGAACCAAATGACTTTCCACCTTGTAGTTTGTGCTTTGTGAGTTTTGATAATATTCCAGGCAGAGCTAATGCTGAATTTTCCACTTGTATGATGTATCCATTTGACTTGATCATCTTCAGTTGTATTTGTATGGGGATGAGCAGATAATTGACAGTATAACTCCCTAAGCTGTTGTGATCTTCTAGGGAAATTCCAAGCTTCATTCAACCAGGCTTCATTTACTTTCAGGTTTACTGAACTAGCTGCATCATTATATTATCCTGTCTCCATACTGATGCACAATCGGCCCTGTGGGAAGCCAATTATCTATCCAGAACCATGTATTCCTTCCATTCCTAATCTTATATTTTAATAGCAGATTGCCAGATACTCCTTAATTTCGTAATCTTCCCCCATGTCCAAGATAGATCAGCTGGGGCCTTAAAGTACTAGAAATTCTGATCTTTAATTATGTATGTGTGACTCCACATCACCCATAGAGTATCCTTCTTTGCTGCAATATCCCAGACATATTTAGAGATAGCTGCCTTATTCCAATCCTGAAGCTTTTTCAGTCCAAGTCCACCTTCTCTTTTTGGTAGGGAAACTTCCTCCCAAGCTATTTTTGCTCCAATGCATTTAACATCTCTTCCATGCCAAAGGAAACTTCTTTATTTTGCTTCTATGCTAGAAATTATTTTCGTAGGCAATCTGAGGATAGGACACAAATAAATCTGCATGCTAAAGGGCACAGATGTGGCCAATTGCAACTGTCCAGCATAAGAGAGATGTTTAAGAGTCGAGCTATTAATCCTTTTGGTGACTTTGTCTACTAGGACATGAAAATCAGAAACCTTTAATATGGTAGTTATTAAGGGAACCCCTAAATAGGTAATAGGAGGTTTACCTTAAGGGATCCCCAACACTTTTACCAACTGCTCCTTCAAATCCTCAGAAAGGCCAGCTATGAATACTGAGTTTTTCTGTAGGTTAGGAATAAGACCAGACATTTGCCCAAATTCCTGGATAGCTTGTTTGATGATAGAGATAGTTTGGATATTTGCCCCAGCCAAAATAAAGAGATCGTCAGCAAAACATACATGAGTAATTCTCAGCTCTTCACATTTTGGATGAAAAGTAAATTCAGACTGCACTGAGAAATCCTCCAATAAGCATGAGAGAGCTTCCATCACCAATATAAAAAGATAAGGGGAAATGGGATCATCCTGTCTTAAACCCCTCTGAAAACTAAAAAAACCCTCCATAGATCCATTCAACAGAGAACTTTGCGGTATTCACATATTCCATGATATAACTGATATATTTATCTGGGAAATGTATAGCCTTCATAGCCTTGTGCAAAAAATCCGATTCCACAGTATCATAAGCTTTTTGTATATCTATCTTCATGGCACATCTAGGCCTGCCTTCATTCCTGTGATAATTCCTCACTAGCTCCTGCATCAATAAGATATTATCTCCAATATTTCTTCATTCCACAAAAGCAGATTGTTTCTTACTGATCATGGAGGGCAGCAGAACTTGCATTCTTTTACACAGCATCTTTGTTATACAATTGTAGACCACATTGCAGCAAGCAGTGGGTCTAAAGTCCTTCATAATACTTGGGACTGGAACTTAGGTATCAAGGTTAATTGTAGTGCTATTGAAAAAATTTTATGGCCTTGCCCTAATTGAAGAAATATAGTACAGCTTTGGTCACATCATTGCACACTATGTCCCAGTTCTGTTGAAAAAAGTCAGCATTATACCCATTTGGGCCTGGTGCCTTATTTGTTTTGATTGAAAATATTGCCTCCTTAACATCAGCTTCAGTATAAGGTTTCATCAGGAATTCCTGTTGCTCAGCAGTTAACTGCTTCTGCATAATTCTCTGTAGGATTGAATGAGTTTGTTCGTGAGGTGGCTGAGAGGACCCAAGAAAGCTTGAAAAATGTTTTATAGCTTCCTTATGGACTTCCTGTTCTCCATTAACCAGCTCCCCATGAGTAGTATATATGGATAAAACATTATTGTAAGCCCTGTGATCTGCATCTTTTTGTGGAAATAAGTAGTATTTCCATCTCCCAACTTAACTTCCTTTACCCTTGCTTTTTGATGGTAAAAACTCTTCAGCTGTGATGCCAATGAAAGTGGATTTGTAGCTACGTGGAGGTGCCACAAAGGATACAGTTCGAGTTGGCTGCCAGATGTACAAAGTGGGATACAGTGAGGGTGGAGTAAGGGCTGACAGCAAGGCTTCCCAGATAGGCTGTGAGGAGTGGCAGTGCTGTGGAGACGAGGCTGAGCGAATAGAGCCGACAGTCGACAGTCCAAGCCAGGGTCCAATGTCACGGTCGATGTTATGTCCAATGTCATAGTCCAATTGTGTCTCTCTCTAGAATTCATTAGCTCTGGATTCTAGAGTGAGAAAGTGATTTTTGTCAGAATGAGAGTTCTCCAAAATGAATTCCAAAGTCCTCTATAGGCAAAAGAATGCTTGTGTTATTAGTTGATACTTGTTGTCCCCTGGGAGTGACACGTCACTCGGGGGTCCACAAAAGCCGGTGCTCCTTCTGATTGTCGCTTCCCATATTTGCCCTGCCTGCCTCATATAAAGTCACTCTACCTGTCTGAAAAGACTGGCCACACAGCGTCGGCATGATCAAAGTAAGCCCTTGCCCTAGCCATCGGTCCAAAGCGCTTACTGAATCCCACAGAGGTGCGTCAAGAGAAGCGGAGAGAACCTGCATCGGAGGGGGAGGGTCCCCACGGCCGCTTGGCAGGCGGACTAGGCGCGATGCCCTCCGAGAACCTGCTCCCGTCTTGGAGTGACCCGGGGGTCATCGTCGGGGGGGTGCTGACGATCACCGGTAACGTGAGTGCATCGTGGTCACAACTCTAGCGTGCCTAGTGTCATACAAGCTGCCTCAGGCAGAGATAGCTTATGTGGTAGCGAGCATATCCTGCTGTGAAGGTTCCTCATGCTGGATCATTGCGAGTGGAGCCCCTTAGGATGCTGCACACTCACGGAGAGTGGGTCGAAGCATGTTCCACATCCATGGCGGGGGCACATGGTGTGGTGAACAAGTGCGGTGCCCGGGGGCACTTAACATGAAAGTGGCACATGGTGTCAACGGTATGAGACATGAGAGTGGCGCACGGAAGCAGGGCCAAGGGCAAGAGTCATGCGAGTGGCGCACGGGCGCGCTGTCAACGGCACAAGACATGAGAGCGGCGCACAGGCACTGTGCCAACGGCACGAGACATGAGATTGACGCACGGACGAAGGAACGCCTGTCGCGAGATAATACCTGGTGCAAGGGGCACATAACATGAAAGAAGCGCATAGACACTACAACACCCTCTGTGAGATAATACCGGGTGCCAGGGGCACATATCATGAAAATGGTGCACAGGCGCGGCGATGTCTATCGCGGACGTGGGCGTTGTGCTGGGGGCACGCGACATATGAGAGGCGCACGGGCCCGGCGAGGCCTGTCGCGGAAGTGGGAGTCGTGCTGGGGGCACGTGACGTATGAGCGGCGCTTGGGCGCAGGCAACTGGGGTTACGGAAGTGGGCGTGTGCCGGGGACACGTGACACATGGACGACGCATGGGCACGGTCGACTGGTGTCGCAGTGATGGCGCGCGGGCACTGGCGGCAGGTGTCGCGGGGATGGCACCAGAGCAACGGCGGACGTCGCTAAGACGGTGCGCGGGCACGGGCGACAGTGTCATGGAGTCGGCGCACGGGCGAAGGCAGGTGTCATGGAGACTGCGAGCGGGCGACGGACGTTGCGGAGACAGCGTGCTGGCATGGGCGACGGGTGTTGCTGAGCTGGCGCACTGGTGGTTGTTTGAAAAGAGAGAGGAGGGTTGAAAGGAGAGGGACGGCCAAGTTGTTGGGGGAAGGCCGAGTCCCCCCCGCCCCCGCCCCCACCCCCAAGGGAAGGCTGAGGCTGACCCCCCTTGGCGAAGCCCCTGGGCGCATTGTTGTCGTCCACCTAGGTAGCAGGGACACGGACACCGCGTCGGACACCGACACAGACCGGGACACCGACACAGACCGGGACACCGGACACCACAATTTTTGAAAGATCAGATTTCGGACGCCGCAGAACATTGTTGACTTTTAAATATAGTTTTATTATATATATAAATATATATTTATTAAATATCAAATACATTCCACAATCTGAAATAGTATAAAATAATTTATAACCACCAAAACAATGAATTCAAATACTAGTCATACTTAAAAGTTAAATCCAACATAGTACAAAAAAACAATTAGTAAATAACATAAGAAATTCTTAAGTCTTACAAAGTCATTCCAATAGGAAACACAAAATATTTATTTGGTCATTGTCAATACATGTACACAGGACAAAGAAGTTGACTGAAATATTCAACAAAGAAGTTGACTGAAATATGGCTGTTCCCTTTGACAGGTATACACCACCTAAAAATTGAGAGAGAAGGAAAAAAGAAAGAACCGAGAGAGAAAGACATGGTCTAAGTTGGGATCCAAAGCTAGAAGTTGCTTCAGTAAAAGAAAAAAGAAAGAGATGACGATAGAGAAAGATGTAGGGCACCTGTTGGTGGAATCCAATGACGGCAGCGAGATCCTTCGGCAATAGCGGCAAGATCGTCTGGCCACAACAGCAGTAGCCCTTGATGGCTTCGTTCTCTTCTGCAGACAGCAGCCGTGAGGGAGAAGGGAGAGAGAGAGGGAGAGGGAGAGGGAGGGAGGGAGGGAGAGAGGGAGAGGTCGATGAGATTAGGGCATATTTGGTAGTTTATTTTCTAAAGGAGCCCCAAATATAGTAGTTATTGCAGTGACCCCCCGAAATAAAGTTAAAAAATCTCATATTTGCCCCATACGGTCCGACACTTCTCGATGAAGTGTCCAACACAGTGTTGGAAATTTAAAAATAAAAATAAAAAAATTCGGACATAAAGGTGTCCAACACGTGTCCGGCGGTGTCGGGGTGTCGGTAGGTTTAGGACACCATACCTCGACCTAGGAGAGGTGTTGATGCTACCTAGTCGTCCACTTAGCAAGAAAACGTGTTCGGTGGGCAAGGTGCGACGAGCGTGTTTCCGTAAGTCGCGCGAAAATAAAATTCTTGGCATAGAAGAAACGAAAAAAATGGAAAATAGAAACAAAAAGCATGTGACTTGAGCGTGCGTCACTTTGACCGTTTCGGGAGCGTTAAAAATAGACCGTTGACTACGGCAACGTGTCGCGAAAAACGGGACCCACAGTGAGTCCATGGGCGTGACCAAGATAGGTTTGGAACAAGCTGTTATCAGATGAATAGTACTTAGCATGAATTTGTTTCTCAGTTTCAACTAGTCCAGGCCTCAGTGCTCCAAAGAGAATTTGTTTTTGACCTGTTTGTAACTCTTGTAACTTGTTGTCAGCTACTTTGGCAGAGATGTTACTATAATGGACATTATTGAGCTGCTTGAGCTTAGGTTTCAATCTTCTTAGCTTCTGTTAAAGTATATGAACCTCATCACCATAGATTGGAAGATCCCAAGATTCTTTGACTATCTGCTTGAAAGATGAATGCAGCATCCAAAAATTTAAAAGGTCTGATGCCCACATACCTTTGAAGAGACACTGTAATAATTAGCATACAGTGATCAGAGTCCTGGATCACATACTTCCACCTCTGATCGAGCAAATTTATCAAGCCAAGCATGTGCAACGCAATGATTTCCATTCGTAGGCTATCTTTTGCTCCAAGATCTCTTGATTTGGGCCTCTAATTGGCACAGTCTCAGGTAGTGTATCCTCAACATTCACTTCCACACATATACGTGCATATGTTAGTCGCTCCTTGGTAGCTGTCATTTTGTCTGTAAACAATGTTTTACCCACAGAACTTGCAATACCAAAATTGAAGTGGTAGCTGTGGTAACCTGATCCAGATCGGAGAACTTACCCCTTCTTTTTCCGAAGATACTTCAGGAGTCCAGGGCTTTCTAATGAGGGGGTGACTATCAAATGTCCAAGGCCTCATCTCAATGATTTGATCTTTCACTGTGGCATCTTCAACTCGGACTATATACACGCCTGATTTCAGCAAACTTAACTGGAATGTACCAAATTTCCTCCATAATCTCTCAGAAAATCCTTTCATGACATGGTATGGTGGTTTAGAACCAAGAATATACATCACAATAGAATTTTGCCATTGTATTATTTCGTCCTTAACTTCATCCATCGAGTATTCAACGCCTTTGTGTCCATTAATCGAGCTGGGAGGAATGTATGCAAGTTTACTTTGCTCAGATTTTCCTCGGTTTACTGATGTTGCTGCTGCATATAATTTTCGAGTCGGGAGGCTATTTTATGGGAATTGAAGGAGTTTTTAGGGCCAAAGATGGAAAATCCTCTTCCGTGCACATTTTTAAATTGATCTTCACTTACCTGAGGTGTGTGGTGCACATGTTCATAACCGTTTTTGTTTAACCGACCTGCCATGTCAGCATGACCAGGCATCACGTGGTTTGAGGGAGCATGATCCGCACGTGCTTCCATCTCCCTTCTCTGTTCCTTCACTGGAAGGTTTTCCGATTGTTCACAGTTAGGGTTCGGCGATCGGCTAGTTCTCTCCATTTCCTGTTTTAGAAGCTGATTTTCCTTTGTAAGCTCAAGAATACGAGCATGCAATGCAGCATTTTCCTCATCTGAGTTCGAGCTCGTAAGCATTATTTCCGATCTGAGATCTTGAATATCCGTTGAATGGAGTGATCGAGCGTAACTGTGATTGATTTCGGAGCATCTTCACCGGCTGAGAATGTTTCATGAGTTTTTGACCATTGTTTGCCGACGAACTCATTCGCATACGAATCTTTGGGCGGGCCACGTATTCGCTCCGATTGGCGAATTGTGTTGGGATGCATTGGCGCTTATATTGTGTATATGAACAGCATGATGAACCAGCGAAACAGTGATATAATTTGGTGGAATGTGGCAAATATCTGAAACTCTATGCAGATCAAAAGTTGGGATTACTATTTGCCAGTTAGATGAGTAGGATGATTTTATTTGGTCTTATGGAACTGTATTGGCTGTCCATGCTGCTATAATGTTTCATGGTGCAATAGCTTTCTTCCGTGATGGGTATTAATGAAGGTTCCTGATAGAAGAGTAGCTTATCTTGTACACTCTAAATTTCCTTTCGACCAACCAATTTTACATCATACCCTCTCCTGAGAATAAGCCACGAGTTACACCATGTTCTTGAAATCGATCTTCTTTTACACTTAATAACTATCCTTATTTTTTTTCTTGTCTGTACATGTAAAATAACTTTAATGATAGTCAACTTTGGCCAAATTTACAGGTGAAGAATATGGTGGATAGACTTCAGGCAGTAACAGATTTCTGTATCAGTGAGTAGCCTTTGCTATCTTTTAGCATTTGTTACTCTTCAATAACTTCTATGTGGATATCCATACCAAGTTTAACACATGATGGTTTTTGTACTTTGTTGCCAACTTGTCATTCAAAGTGGTAATGGGTAGTACCATAATGTGCGCAGGCTTGTTCTTATGTTAGGTGTAGGTGAAATCTTGGGGGCTATTTAACTTTTTGACAGATATTTTTGTGGTATATTTGTTCATGAGGACAATTTTGTGATGGAACACTTGGCTAACTATTGGCAAAAGTTCTTGCAGTTGGAATTCCAGATTTGCCCTGTGCCCTACGCACAATTCTCCCCTTGCTAAAGCTTCTTTCTTCTTCTTCTTCTTATTCCTCTTCTTCAATTTTTTTTTTCTATAGTTACTTCTTGCATTCATCTGCTTTGTCGTTATCTCCATTCGCGGCTCTTTTTTTTTTCTCGCTGCCGTCACTAGCTACGATCAATATGCTATTTAAGCCACATCTGATCAGTCATGGGAAACCTTCCCATGCCGCCAGCATCGAAACCTCTGCAAACATAGATAGTATATTGTCTATCTGTTGGTGATGTGGCACTATAGTTTTCTCCTCAATACTAGTCCCGTGTTATGCTCGTGTCTGAGCACTATTCCTTTGCATGGTTTATTATTAGCGTGGCCGGAGACCAAGTTCCTCACTGTTCCTAGTTTAAGAAGTTAACAACAGTCGCTCATGAAATTTCAGACTGTTAACTAGTGTTTTGATTCATCAGCAACACACGACATGTCAGTGCGTAGAAACAATATTCTGCGTATTAATCTTGGCCATGGAAACTGTCATAATATGGCGAGCATATAAAGCACGTATTATTTATTAGCCGGACAACACAGTAGCTCGAAATCTTTTGGGTATCTTAATGCAGAGATGAATGACGCGGAAGTGATAGCTTGCGACTTCCTGAGCTTTAGAAGCCTGGAAATAGCTAGTTATTGGTGTACACCGTTTTGGCCATAATTTTTCATCCGTAAGGAGTTACAGGCGGCATAGAGTTTTTATATTTCTTGGGCTTTTGATGCTTCATGTGATGAATTTGCAAATCGATGACCTGTTAATATGGTTGACTGTACCGATGGTGATAATGAAGATGATCTCCAAGAGTGATGATGAAGATGTCATCCAAGAATGCTAAATTTATAGGAGAGGAAGAGAGTGGCATTAATTCTGTGTTTCAAAGATTGTTTTACACACTAAAGCAAGAGGACGGATTTTTCAATCTCATTTTAATCTCAGTGTTCAAGTGTTTAACCAATCAGAAGTTTGTGATCCCATTATTGAAAGTGGAAGTTGTCTAAGCTTTCTATCCCAGCGGTTTTCAGTTGAAGACTGAACTACATCTCTCTCCACCCAGGTTGGCTCTACAATGAATGGACCTACTTAAGGCAATTCAAGTTTTCAAGTTTCCTCTTTCAATAGGTAAATTATATAAGAATCGCAGTGAAGTAATGATAGACTATAAATTGTGATTTATTTTCTGTGAGATCACGACTGTAATCATCAGTAAATTAATACAATAAAGAGAACCCCTAATCATTACGAATTATTACGAACAAGAGAAAAGGAAGTGTTGAGGGGGGGAAAAAACACACTCCAAGTAAAAGTTAAAGCTGATAATTTTCCAGGTTTACATGCACTACAATTATAATGTCACTAATTGAAACCTTACGTAGGAGACCAGAAGAAATTTAAGTTTAAGACACAAGATACATAACCTAATCAAGAATGCCTAAAATGAAAAGGAGAAGGACTCCTGTTTAGGCAAATTAAAGATAATGCTACAGAACCATAGTCCACAGGAATATGAAGACACTCCAATACGTAGAGGCCACTAACTCTATGACCTGTCCCAATCTGCTTCGTGGACAGATGATCCCGAACAACTGGAAGAAGACAAAATCACATCAACACCAGAATGTGCTATCTGACTAATGGAAAGTAGACTACGGGATAACTCTTGGGTGAAAACAGCATCAAGAATAGGCAATAAGCATGTAGGAGAGAGAAGTAAGGAACCAATGGATACAACATGCATTTGTGACCCATTTTCAGCAACCATGGATATAGGAGCAGAGGAAGAGCACAATTAAACAGAATAGAGGAATTCGGTGTCATTTGATGGGATCAGACCCCAGAGTCAAATATTGAGGTATCAGGAGGGATACCTGAGGAATAAGAACCTGTCAAGCTTGCATGAATACCTGAAAGGGAAGAAGCATGTGATCGATCCATTTTAGACAAATCGAGTAGTGGTTGTAGCTGCTCAATCACAGACTAACCTGTTGGATGTCGGCTCCCAGTAGATAAACTTAGTCCCAGCAAAAGCTGCTGGAGGACGTGGTGTGAACCGTTGTAGAGAAGAAACACCCGAAACTTATATGCGGGGAAAACCACGCGGAATAGGGGATTGTTGGGTTTTTGAGTTAAGAGCATGGAGATGTGGTAATCGGTGTCATAGTCAATCACATGGGCTTATGTGTGGAATTTGATGGACCCAAATCGGAGGTCTACATTAACATGACCTATAGCTCGTTTAACATGTTTTTGAGTCCAGATATGCCAATGCAGGCTTTTGCAAGTCTTGACTCTGGTAGGCCTGCCACATAAACAGGGGTGTGAGGCATGATGTTGATTCGGGCTCTCGCATCAAGGAAGCCTTGGAAGGACTCTATGACATCAATGCAGACATGAAATAGTCGGGCACGGTATGTGTCTGTCGCCCTCGAAGAATGTGATGAGATTTATGGCTTATTTCATAGATCGAGTGGTGGAACTCTGCAGTTTCCTGACTGGTTCATTGAGGTGTGTCATAGTTTTGAGGATTGTCCTTGTTTCAATGGCATTCTCGCCTCATCCGGGAGGCCGAAATGATTATAGAATTCCGTGAACTTAAAGGATTTCTGAAGAGAGGCCAATTTTTGTTGAAACAAACCTCTAGGCTTACGGGACTCATTCAGATTCGTTGTGTTAAAGGCTTTCAAGATCATTCAGTGCAGTTGCAATGTGGGCATTCTGTTGTCAACGTCTGTCATGCTGGGCAAATGAGTGCCTCTAAATGTCGAGTTGCCTGAGGTCCAAGATTTCTTCCTCGCTTTTCTGCTTGAAATAATTCTCAGAGTTATGCATACCGAAAGAGGGCTAGTAATTGCAGTGCCTGTGAAAATCAAAAGAGAGAGGGCTAATTTTTTCTTTCGTGGGATCTTTTTCTATTTAGGGAAGAGTGATGGTGCCATCCTTGATCTAGATGCGGAGGATGGCTCTCACTTGTTAGAGGGTATAGGGGAATGGTGGTGGCATATGACCTCGGTTAAAGTTCTTTCTTGAAGAACTTGGTCCTGAGTTTCTTCTTTTCTTATATTCTTTTGTTAGTAGTCTGATGAGCGTGGTAAGGGTCTTGACTGTTTTCTTCTTTTGTTAAGGGTCTTGACTGTTTGCCTCCATGGTCGTCATATCTTGTTGGTAGTCTGATGAGGCTGTCGAGGTAACCAGCTATTTCGTTGATGTCATCAAATAACTAAAAACCTTAAAAAAGCAGGTGTATCTTCCTTTGGTGTTCCCTCGATTGATATCTTTACGAGCATCTCCCCTCCTACAGGTTCATGGTAATATATCGTTCGACTCTGAACCTCGAGATGTAATTTCGAAGATTTTCTTTGTTTTTTGAGTGACTCATGATAGCTGAACGTGGGTGAATCTCTTTTCTAGTGTAAAGAACTCTACATAAGATTTGCTCAAATCGTGTAATCCCAAGTGGAGACAGGTCCTTGGGGGAGGCTAGTGTGGCACACGAAGGTTTCCCTGTGAGGGCTTCATTATTATAAAGCTTTCCAAGGTGATCTAAGAATCTTTAAACATGTTCTTTTGCGTTTCCTCGTTGTTTGTCATATTTTCAAACTCAGGGGTCTTGTACCCTCGAGGTAGATAAAAGTGGAAACATGAGCTGGGCAAGGACATGTTAGCTTGGGGCTGGATTGAGCTTACAGTAGAGTCGTTTTTGAAGAAAATGTCTCCATGTCTTTGATTCTGAATGTGGTCTTTCCTTTAGGAGACGTTGGCGTTGAAATGTGGCCCTTGGCTCAACTCAGTCTTTCTGGCCACTTGGGTGGGCCTCTTTGGAGGGGACGACTTCTTCTGCTTGGTGATCCCCGGTTTCGACATGATCTGTCGAGATTGTACCGAGGTGAGCTTGGAGACAGTATCTAGGACGATGGCTTCCTTCGCAGTATCCCCAACATTTGATACTTCTTACCGTGAATATGGGGTTATTCCTGGTGTCTCGAGGCAGAGTCCTCTTCGTCATGATTAGAAGAGGTTTCGGGGATGTTCCTTGCACAACCATTATACTTGCTTTTGAGGTTGTGCGTTCTTTAATTCCTACGCCTGCCTTCATTCGACTCATGATCATCTTGCTTTTCCGTGTTTTGTATACCTCAGTGGTAAACGAGCCCAGCAAAGTCGCCAAAATGATGATGCTCCTTTCTTATGACGCCGTCAATGTGCCATCTGTAAGCCTATGCATGGCTGACTTGTCACATACAAGGATGTAGGGCCTAGTGAGACGATAGGAGGGGATAGGGACGAGGCCTGAGCTGAAGCTAGAAGGGCAGGAGATGGTTACTAAGGTCTGGATGTTGATTTTTCTATGTACATGGTGTGGATGTATTCCTTAAGTAACATGTAAGTAACAATTTGGACATAGATTTTTTATGTGTCTCTCCTTGTTGTGTTAAGGCATGTTATTTATACTACTGTGGCAGGGAAGTTAGGAAATTCAAGTGAGAAGTCAAATGGCCCCTCGGGTGAATACCAACAGAGTGACAGCAGAGTGGGACAGTAAGGCCTCCATTTTGTGATAGTCAACTGTATGGCGGAACGGGCTAGAGCAGACTCTTTGCCCTAAAGAGGTGTGGGATGAGTAACGGTCCCCGTAAAGGACAGTCAAAAGGGCAGATCCTCTTTTATCCCCCTAAGAAGGCAATACATGTCATTATGGGGATGAGCTGTACACTGTTGAAGGCAGGCTGTGGGTTTCATCCTCATCTGAGCACGGTTCACCTGAGATCTGACCACATTGACAAAGTCTGGTCCCAGCTGCCTAACTAGTTGCCTCCATTGGTCCTGAGCAGCCTAGCCTCCTGGGGCTGAGAGACGACCTCATGTGTAAGAGGCGCGAGGCTTTGCTCCCAACTGAAGTTCAAGGTTGAGTTAGGGACCTTTTTGTCTTTGCCTGTTAAGGGTTGGTGTTTTCAATGGCCTTGTTAAGTGCAATTTTCCATTTTTCTTTATCATATTGGCAACATTTAGCGAGTCTTCAAGGTTTGACTATTTGACCATGTTGGTCTAGTGAGCTTCCTTTACTTGAATTGTGACTTGTTCATCAAGTGCCATGTCACCTTCTGCAGAGCATCCGCTACAGCAGGCAATTGCAGCTTTCATTGTTTCCCTATTGTTGCTGCTGTTGTCCTTGGGTTTATCAGAAACCCCCAAGCGAAAGTTTGCGGAATGTGGAAATAAATCAGAGCTATTTGGGCAATTTATTGATTGGTCCTGGTTCCAGTGTTTCCAGCCCTGGTATTTTGTATTTCTAAATTGCAGCCTGGTCCAGTCCTTGTTCCAACCAATAAAGTCCAGTTTGTTTTGTTTAAGCCAATTCCCCCTTCTAAAGCCTTGTCTTTTATTATTATTATTTTTTTCAAGCGAGCCCAGGATCATCCTTGTTAGCAACAAGTTTCAAGTTCATGTAGGTTGGTTTTGTGGGCTTATCGGTTGCAGCTGGTTTTGCACGTGGTGGGCCTATGAGGTTTTCAAATGGTGGTTTTGCAGTCCTTGACTTTGTGTTCCACTTTGGCAGATTTACTAATTGCATCGAGCTGTGATTTACCACTTGTGTTTCGTGTGTTGCTCGTTGATTGGTTAAAAAGGAAAATTGTAGCCGTTAGATACGATTTCATCACCGATTGAGCTCGATCAATGGGTCAATGGCTAAGGTTCTGTAATAGCAAAGTTTCTCTAGCTTTTTGTTGGTTTCTTGTAGTTGTTACTGAGTTATGCACCTTTTACATCTGTAATGGCAAACTAGGGCGATTTCGTCCATCTGTTAATGTATTATGTTTACGCAAAAATAAAAAAAGAAAAAGAAAGGGGAAATGTCTTTCCGGCTGTAGAAGACAATAATTTAATCGGTTTGAAGTACCTCGAGGGAGACGGGGTTGTGTATCCATAAATGCTCTAGCCACTAATGCAGGAAGCGTCATGGTGATCTTATGTTACCATGTCACAACTCCTTAATTAGTGCATTTGCAATGTTTGGTTCGTTGTCAAACAGATTCCATCCGCTCGATGAGGGATGAAGTCAAGAAATGAATCCAGGATCATATTCATCCTTGAGCTTTTACTCATCCCTAGGAGGTTTTGTCTAGGGAGAAGTGATTGGTAATATGGACTGGGAGGAAGAAGATCCATATTTTGACTCCGAACATCCATAAATTTTTACAACACTCCCTTTAAATGCCATAATGTTAGCCCTTTTGACAGAGATGACCAACTCTGCATAATATTTGCTTGAAATGCCTTTCCATTTCCTTTCTTTTCTTCCCTCGCCACTGTTGTATTCTTGTCCTAAACACACACAGTCTGCTGCAGCTATGGCGATGTGATGCAAAGTCATGTAAATTTGACTAGCTTCTAAGAAGATTTTGTTTTCAAGTATTTTCTGTTGTACCTTTTGTCGGGTGTAGTAGTGTCTTTTCAGTTTGTTCTCTAATCTGAGTCCGCTTTCAAGTTTCAGGGTCATTTTGTAAAAGTACTTGTGTGCTTAGGGAGTTAGAGAAGTCTGATATTAGTGGAGGGGTTTGTGTGCAAAGTTCTGGCTTTTCTTGGAAGATTAGAGTCGGCTTCTCTGGGAAGCTTTGGAGTTGGTATAAAAGAAGACAAGTATGCCTTCTGTAGGAAATTTCTGAAAGAAGACAAAAAAGAACAGTAAGATTGAGCTTCAGCTCCATCCCAGCTAGGGTTCTCAAGCATCGGAGGCTTGAGTTTGAGGATTCAAACCCGTGGCGCCTTCCGATCCCTCAACCGTCTATATGTGCGAGTGGCCAGCACAAAGCCAATGTTCCAGTGCTATTCGTTGTTGCTCATATCTGGAAGACTTTGTTTGAAGGTACTTTCTCAAAGCTTGTAATAAGTTAGCGAGTTTCTTAATGCTAGACAGAAAAGTGAAGTACTCGTTTTGATTTCCTAAGATTTCAGTCTATGTGATATAAGTATGTTCATATCTATTGCATCCGCAATTGCATCAAATGGTATCTAGAGCAAGTTCTTTCTCCGGGGCTACTTGTTTCCTTTGCTTTGGGTGGGTTAGCTGCGAAAAGAATGGCTAAAAGAGGTGGAAGAGGTCGTAGGTGCGGAAATGTCGGTAGATTGTTTGCAGAGTTGAAATATTAAGTTCAAAACCTCACCAAACTGGTCAATCAGTTAATTAATTACCCTAACTGTGGAAACAATAGAGATAATCAATCTGATTGCGTTCGAGATTCTACGAATGAATTCAATGACTCTATGGAGGAAGAAAGTGATAGTTCAAATGATGGCAGAAGGCCTGATTTGCACAGGGGTGCTCGAAATAATAGATTACGTCAAGGATGGGAAGATTGCATGGTACATGCTCTAAAAAATTTGAAAGAGTTTCGCGTCGAAGTTCATATTGCTGATTTTGATGGTGACATGGAACCAGTGGGTTTGTAAGATTCGATGGATGGTAATGAAATTTTTTTGATTGAAAAGAAGTACCTTAAGAGAAGAAGGTGAAGGTTGTACGAGCAAAGCTAAGAGGTCCAACTTTTATGTGGTGGAAGCATTACCAAAATGACAGAGATTCATGGAGAAACATAAAAATTCAGAGATGTTCTTGGCTTTGGATTATGACCAAACTCTGTACCAAAGAGTGCAAAACTTACAACAACATGAGAAGACGGTGAAGGAGTACACTAAGAGTTTCATATGTTGTCATTGCGGAGCAATCTTGCTGAAAGGAAGCTAAAGAGTTAGTCAATATGTGAATGACCTTTGACTAGCCATTCAAAATCAGGTGAGCTTGCAACGCCCTAAAAAAGTCGGTGATGCTTATCTTTTTTTAGAGCTTGCATTGAAAGTTGAAATCCCGCTCACCCGTGGTTCCTCTAGAAGGCTTGTTTACAAGCGCAACAACAATGGTTCAACTAGCAAAGCAAATAACAGCACTAGCGGTGGCCGTAATTGCTCCTTTGCGTCCTCAACAAGCAAGCAAGCACCAATGGTGGGGGGAGCTGTCCAAGGGCGACCAAATAATCAGGGTGAAATGGCTGGAAAAAGTTTTGGGTGTTTTGAGTTTGGGCACAAGTCTAATCAATGTCCAAAAATAACTTATATTCAGGTCGATCATTTCGAGGACGAAGAGGCTCGATTTGATGAAGACTTTGCTAATTTTGAAGGTGAAGACCACGTCGATGCATGCGAGTTAAATGTTCTGGCAAAGAGGGAATTGAAGGTGATGCCGTTGGAGCAGCACTTGTTATTTGACAATCTATGCTTGCACCACTGACTAACAACCAAGATGACTGGCTTCGAAAGTACTCCTTCTGTTCCACATAAATTGATCATATTTCCCTTTTGGGCTGTCCCACAAAAAATTGCTCACTTTCCAAATTAAGAAGATTATGTAGGTACTTTTACATATTTACCCTTTCTACACTTTTTATATTCTTTTTCTCTATCCACATTTAACTCTCCATTAACTTATTTTCTCTCTCATGACTCACTTTCTTACCTTTTTTTATTCATTTCTCTCCATATGTCGCCCTACTAACCCGTTTCTCTTTCCTAGCCCACTTTCTTCCTCTCCTCTCTCCTAAGGGTAGAATGTGAAACATATAATCTATCACTTAAATCCGTAATCTGCATGCCAAAAAAAAAAGTTGATCAAATGATGTGGGACGAAGGGAGAATATTTTTAGGAGACGTTGTACGGCAGAAGGAAAGGTTTGCAATCTAATTATAGACAGTGGCAGTAGCAAAAATCTGATTTATCAAGAGATGGTTGACAAGTTAAAGCTTAAAAGTGAGAGACATCCCCGCAGCCATATCGCATCTTTTGGTTCAATTGAAATGAGGTAATGGTTTCATTAACATGCCTTGTTAACTTTTCCATTGGTCCCATGGATGTATGCGGTTTATCGTGATGTCGTTCCCATGGATGTATGCCATATATTACTTGGTCGACCCTGGTAATATGACCGAAATACAATGCATGATGGCTTTCAGAATACTTACTCTTTCTTCATATAAGATGGCGAACAAAAGAAGAAGCTAGTGGTAAAGTCAATGAAGATATTGCAAGGAAGGGAAAGGGCTGCTCTGCCACACTTTTGAATATCAGTGACTTTCTGGAAGAAAGTAAAGAGTGGGATTGTGTGTGTTCTTTTTGGGAAGGATGAGATGTAGCCACAAATGGTGCCAGCAAGTGTGATGGAACTTCTAGTGGAGTTTAAGGATGTTATGGCAGATGAGCTGCCTGAAGGATTAACCATTGAGACATAAAATACCACATTGATTTGGTGCTTGGAGCTGTCATACCAAACCTACTTCATTATAGGATTTGTACTAGGGAGCACGAGGAGCTGCAAAGTCAAGTCTCGGATTTACTGAATAAGGGGTTCATCCAAGAAAGTCTAAGTCCTTGTGTTGTGACAGCTTTACTCACACAGAAGAGGGATAGGACTTGGAGAACGTTTGTGGACAACAGAACGATAAATAAGACGACCATCAAGTACCGGTTCCCGCTACCAAGATTGGATGATATGCTAGAAAGCACGGACACCTCTCCTAGGTGGAGGTATGGTGTCCTAAACGGACGGACACCCCGACACCCTCTGGACATCGGCCGACACTTGTCGGACACCGCCGATCGGTGTTGGAATTTTTTTTTTAATTTCTGACACCGTGTCGGACACTTCCTCAAGGAGTGTCGGACACGGCGTTGTGCAGTGTCGGACCGTTTGGGTCTAATTTGGAATTTTTGGAACTAATTTTGGGGGGTCAATCTATAATTGTGCCCTAATCTGAGCACTGATCTGAGCCATTACCATCTGCTTTACTCACCTCACGGGTGCCGTCTCCTTCCCTCTCACCTCATGGGTACCCTTCTGAGCCGAAGCTGTAGCCGGAGTTGTCACCGGAGCTCAGTAACCAGCATTCCGAAGCCGAAGCAGAAGCTGACAGATCTAGTCGCCGTCGCCGTGGCCAGCTGATGCTGTCGCCGTCGCCATCGCCCGAGCTCACTTGATCGTCGCCGGAGGTCCTCCGCCGCCATTGCTGACCCACAAGTCCTTCGTCCTCATCTCGTCTCCTTCTTCTAGTCGTTTCTTTATTTTACTTTTTTTCTCCCTCCGTCACGACTCAAGAGTCGTTTCTTTTTTTTCTTTTCTTTTTTCTCCCACTGTCGAGAGCCGTTTCTCTCTTTCGTTTTTTTTTTGACTTAGCATTTGTACTGATTGCTGTCTCTTTCTTTTCTCTTTTTTTTGACTTAGTTATTTTGTCTGGTACTTAGTTTCTGAAATTTTACTTGTATTAGTGTATATTTAATATTACTTGTAAAATGTATTTGATATTATATATATATAATAAAAATATATTAAAAAAATAGCGGTGTCCTGCAGTGTCCAAAATTTGATTTTTTGGAAATTGCGGTGTCCGGTGTCCCCGTCGGTGACGGTGTCCGACGCCGTGTCCGTGTCCGTGCTACCTAGATGATATGCTTGATATCTTGTCGGATTGGAAAGTTTTTTCAAAGATTGACTTAAAGAGTGGTTATCACCAAATAAGAATTCGAGAAGGATATGAATGTAAAACTGCATTCAAGACCACGGAGGGGCTCTATTAATGGTTGGTTACCCCATTTGGGCTATCAAATGCCCCAAGTACATTTGAGATTCATGAATCAAGTACTTAAGCCTTTGATCGGGAAGCTTACAGTTGTGTAATTGACGGTATCCTAATTCATAGCAAAGATCATGCAGGCCATGCAGGAAACTTAATGGCTGTCTTACGACTTTTGAGGCAAAATCAGCTTTACGCAAACTTCAAATAAGTGTAGATTTATGGCAGACAGATTGGGGTTCTTGGGATTTGTTGAGCCAGCCAAAGGAGTAGAGGTTGATTCGGTAAACATTCAAGCAATTACTAGCTGGATTTCCCAAGGACATTAACTGAAGTCAGAAGGTTGCACGGATTAGTTGATAAAAAACATCAGCACTATAACGGCTCTAATTATTGAGTGTATCAAGGGTGGAATGTTTACTTTAGAGGTAAAAGAGTTTTCAAGAGATATAGAGGAGAATGACTCAAGCACCTATACTAATTTCATCAGACTTTGCAAAGATTTTTGAGGTGGATTGTGATGCATTTAATGTCGTAGTTGGTGCTGTTTTAAGTCAAGCGAGGCATCAAATAGTGCTCTTCAGTGATAAGCTCAATCGAGATCGTCAAACTTATTCCACATATGACATTGAGTTTTATGCTATTGTTTAAGCCTTGAAATTTTGGCGGCACTATCTGATCCGAGGGTTTATTTTGCATTTGGACCACGAAGCTATGCGCTACCTCAACTCTCAAAAGAAGGACCCTCGAGGCATGCGAAGTGTTGGAATTTCTACAAGAATATACATTTTCTCTCGGCACAAGGCTGTTTTCCAAAACAAAGTTGTCAATATTTTGAGTGGAGGAGTTTATTTGTTAAAAGCCATGTCAGCTAGCGTTGTTGGGTTAGAAGTGATCAAAGAGCAATACTAAGAAGATTTTTATTTTCAAGAGATATTAGAGAAACACGTAGCTCGAGGCAGCAATATATGCGTTGTATGTATTGTTAACTATGATTATTTGCTTAAAGGCATTTTAAGTTATTTATACCAGAAGGTTTCTTGAGGGAACCTTTGATTGCTGAACTGCATAGAGGAGGCCCTGAGGGTCATTATGGCAGAGATAAGACGCTGAATTTTGTGTCTGGAAGGTACTTTTTGCCAACAATCCAGAGAAATGTGTATCGATATGTCAGTAGGTGTTATACGTGCCAAGTATCTAAAAGACAGCAGCAAAATACATGTTCGTACACTCCACTATCAATTCTTAGGTTCCGTAGGTTGAAGTTACTATGGATTTTGTGCTTGGACTACCACGGACAGCAAGAAAAGTTCATTCTATTTTCTTCGTCGTTGATCGGTTTTCAATGATAGCTCATTTCGTTGCATGTTAGGGCGACTCTTTTCTTCAGAGAAGTGGTTAAATTACGTGGTTTGCCTTATACCATCACATCCTATTGAGACACCGAGTTTCTTACGCATTTTTTGAGGACCTTGTGGAGATTATTAGCCACTGAGTTGCAATATAGGAGCACATATCACCATCAAACAGATGGGCTAACAGAAGTAAGCCGTATTTTTGGGAATTTGTTGAGATACCTAGCCATGGACAACATTAAGCAATGAGATTTGATCTTACCTCAAGCTGAATTCGCTTATAATAGCACTGTGAGTAAGACTACTGGAAAGGGTCCTTTCCATTCTGTTTGCTGGCGATACCAAATCAGGTTGTTGACCTTATGGATGTGTCATATCTGCCACAAGCTAGTGATGATGCTATAGCCTACGCTGAGAATCTAAAGGAGGTTCAAGAATATATTCGAGAAAAATTGGCTCAAATAAATCAGCGCTAGAAAGAAGTTTCTGATCACCACTGGAGGTTCAAAGAGTTTAAGGTTGGAGATTGGGTTATGGTTTTCCTCTGAAAAGAAAGGCTACCAACAGGGACTTATAACAAATCAAAAAGCAGAAAGGTTGGCCCATGTGAGATATTGCGCAAATTTGGTGATAATGCCTATGAAGTAGAACTCCCTCATGGTCTAGTTATATCCACAATCTTCGATGTGGCAGATATTTACACCTTTCATGGTGATAATTCATGATGAGTTGGGTGATGCTGGTGTTGAAACGTCAGGTGAGGTTTCCACAGAACAAAAGGACATGGTTGAAAGAAAGATCCACGTCCGAGAAATTAAGACAAGAGCACATGCATATTTATGATTTCTCGTGAAGTGAGCGGGATAGGGACAACCTTGCCATGAGAAGTCATGGTTAAGGGAGGAGTTCGTTTATAGAAATTGATGCTGAGATGTGCCGAGTCGCAAAATGGCAACTTGCAGGGAGGCGAGTTCTTTCTAAAGGGGGTAGAATGATGCAAAGTCATGTAAGTATGCCTAGTTTCTAAGGAGTTCTTATTGTGATAATTTGTCTTGGATGAAAACCCGTTTATGACTCGAGGGACCCAAAAATTGGTTAATGTGTGGGTGTCCCACATTGGTTATTTTGAGAAGGTCGCGACTTAGCCTTAAGTATATAAATCGTCTTGTCTTACATTGGTTAATTAGAGAAGATCACGACTTAGCTCTAAGTATATATAACTTGTCTTGCATTGTTTTTTTGGGTCAAGAGAGAAGAGTCGTTCTTTGAGAGGGTTTGTTGAGAGATAGAGATATGTAATCTCCATTGACAGACACAATGAAATCTCTGTTATCACCACGGAGTAGACTTTTTTTGAACCACGTAAATCTTGTGTCTTGTGTACCTTTATTTTAAGTTATTGTTTCGATTCTTTTCTTTATTGCTTGGTGCGAAATCTAGTATATTATTTCAGAAGTGGTATCAAGAGCTGAGATTTACGTTGGATTGAAGGCACCTTGCGATGGCGCCAAATACTTCGACCAAGTATGATTTGGAGAAGTTGATAGTTCGAAACGATTTCAGTTTATGGAGGATGAAGATCCGTGCTGTTTTGATTCACAGCAAGGGTTTTTGAAAGCGTTTGGGGAATTAAGGGCTTTCTAAGACAATGTCTGCTAATGAGGTTGAGGCTGTGATAAAATCTTGTTACTACCTTATTGTATGGGAAGGACATTATTTTCATGGAGGAGGTTGAGGCTGTGATAAAATCTCAGGAATTAAGGAAGAAGGTTACAGAAAATAAAGGAGAAGAACAAGGTGATGGTTTTGAGGCCGAAGCACTGACCATGCTGGCTTTGAAAACAAGGCAAGATCGAGGTCTCAGTTAAAGGCCAGAAAATTGAGGTGCTACCGTTGTCACAAGGAAAACATTATAGAAAGGATTGTCTTGAGCGTAAAGGGAAGAGAAAAGATAATTCCAAGATAGCTAATGTTGCTGGAATAGTAGATAATTCCAAGATAGCTGGCATATGCTTTCAAATGGTGGGTTATCGAAGGAATTTTGGGTAGAAGCTGTTGACACAGCTGCATATTTGGTGAATAGGTCTCCATCGACCGCAATTGATTGCAAGACTCCTGAATAAGTTTGGTCTGGTAAGCATGCTAATCATGAAAATATGAGGATATCTGGTTGTCCAGTTTATGCTTATGCTAATGATGGTAACCTTGAGCTAAGAGCGAAGAAATGCGTTTTCTTAGGCTATGCAAGTGGGGAAAAGGGTACCGGTTGTGTTGTCCTTATTCTAAGTCATCCAGGTTTCTATTTAGTAGAGATGTGACCTTTGATGAGTCTTCAATGCTTTTGAAGGAGTTGATTGATGCAAGGAAAGACCACAATGTCAGGGAGAAGGTGGAGCTAGAGGTTCAAGCTCCAGATTCTTTGCCCTGTATTTCCTACAGATGAGGAAGATGGTTCTCATTCTACCGAGAAAAATGAAGAACCTCAAGAACAACAGTATTGCAGTGCCAGAAACAGATCGAAAAAAGAAGTTTGACCTCAGATAAATATGCGGATATGGTTGCTTATGCTCTTAGTGTGACAGAGGGTATTGAGGTTAAAGAGCCTGTTACATATAAAGAGGCCATCAAGAGTATGGAATCAGCGCAATGGGCAGTTGCTACGAGTGAGGAGATGGAATCTCTTTACAGGAATCGAACGTGGGAATTGGTGAAACTGCCTATGGGCCAGAAGATTGTAGGTTGCAAATGGGTTTATAAGAGGGAATTCCTGGAATGCAAGTTGCAAGATGTAAAGCACGCTTGGTAGCTAAGGGTTTTACTCATAGAGAACATATTGATTACATTCACCTGTAGTAAAACATACTTCGATAAGTGTTGCTTGCTATGGTTGCTCTGTATGACTTGGAGTTAGAATATTTGGATGTCAAGGTAGCGTTTCTACACTGTGAATTAGAAGAGAAGATATTCATGCGTCAGCTAGAGGGGTTCGTGATCTAGGATAAGGAAAGTCATGTTTGCTTGTTGAAGAAATCCTTGTATGGATTAAAGCAATCTCCACCGCAATTGCATAAGCGGTTCCACACTTTCATGGCAGAGAGAGATTATACCAGGAGTGCCTATGACAGTTGTGTGTATCGACAGAGGCTCGCGAATGGTGCTCATATATACTTGCTGTTATATGTTAGTGTAATGTTGATTGCTGCAAAAACAATGTCAGATATCGACGGTTTGAAAGAGCAGTTGAAAAAGGAATTTGAGATGAAAGACTTAGGTGCTGCAGAGTGGATATTGGTGATGGAGATTCAGAGGGATTGACCTGCAGGAATGTTGTATTTGTCCCAGAAAAAGTATATTAAGCGAGTACTGTAGCGTTTTGGTATGGAAAACTCCAAACTTGTGATAACTCATTTGGCGGCAAACTTCAAACTTTCATCAGCCGATTCCCCATAAACTTAGGAGATGGTGGAGCGCATGGCGTATCTTCCATATCCTAGTGCAATGGGCAGTCTCATGTATGCTATGGTTTGCACGAGACCCGACATTTCTCATGCAGTCAGTGTTGTAACAGGGGTATGGGTAATCCTGGAAAGGTCATTGGCAGGAAGTGAAGTGGATACTTCCATACCTGAGAGGTACTGTGGATACTGGTTTGGTCTACAATCGGGTCAACGATGCGAATGGTAGAGTTGTTTGATATGTTGACCCAGACTATGCTGAAAATTTGAATAGAAGGTGATCTTTGACAAGTTATGTCTTTATTTTTTCGAGCTGTGTAATCAATTAGAGGGCTACTCTACAAATTGTTATTGCTTTGTCTACTATAGAAGCCGAGTACATAGCACCGACCGAAGCAGTGAAGGAAGCCATCTGTTGAAGGCTTTATTGGTTATTTAGGGTTGAAGCTGGAGTCTAGCACTGTTTACTGCGACAAGCAAAGTGCCATACATCTGACCAAAAATCAGATGTTCCATGAGCAAACCAAGCACATTGATGTCAGGTTTCATTTTATTTGTGATGGGTTTCTCAAGGTACTTTTATGGTAGAGAAGATTCTCACAGTTGAAAATCTAGCGGACATGATGACAACATATTCCAGAGATCAAGTTTAAGCATTGCTGACATTTGATTAGTATTAATAATATTTGAGGTGCAGCCCTGGGGGTAGGTGTGGGAACAACAAATAATATTTTCAGGTGGTTTGTGGCTTGTTTTATCCAAGCCAAGGTAGAGATTTGTGATAATTTGTCTTGGATAAAAACCTGTTTATGACTCAAGCGACTCAAAAATTGGTTTATGCGTGGGTGTCCCATATTGGCTATTTAGTGAAGGTCGCAACTTGGCCCTAAGTATAAAAGTCGTCTTGTCCCATATTAGTTATTTAGAGAACGTCACGACTTAGCTCTAAGTGTATCAGTCGTCTTGTATTGTTTTGTTAGGGTCAAGAGAGAGGGGCCTTTCTTTGAGAGGGTTTGTTGAGAGAGAGAGAGCTCTGTAATCACCATTGACAGACATAGTAAAGTCGTTGCTAACATCGTGGAGTGGAGTAGACTTTCGCTGAATCATGTAAATCTTGTGTCTTGTGTTCCTTTATTTTCTGTTATGAAGCACGAACAAAGGTGAGGGTGCGGCTATGCGGATATTGCATTTTTGAAAATTTTAGGATGCGGGTGTGGTGGGCATACGACAAAGAATTTATTAACATATAGACTATTTACAATAAACATAATACTATTTAAAATAAACAATAAGATAGTTATTAATTTGGTGGGCTGCTTTAGAATTGGAAGTATTGGGGCTAGTTTAAAAGATTGACAATAAAGCTGGTACCTAAACATAATAAATAGAAAGTTAGACAGTTGTCTCTCACCCTCTCTTTATAAACTACTATCACCCTAAACAAGACCTTACATCGTTAGAAATATCGACACCATCGGCAGATCCATGATGCCCAGCAACGAGCAGCCGTCGTCACTGTCGCCAGATGCTGCCAGTTGTCTCTGCTACCAGACATTGTAAGTCACCGCTACTACTGGAAGACCATCGCCGCTACTGGCGCTCTCCGACGTTAATCTTCCTTCTTCTCTTCTCCTCCTCCTCCTCCTCCTTCTTTTGTTCTATTGTCTTCTCCTTCTTCTCCTTCTACCTCTCTCCTCTCTGCCAGAAAAACCCTAGGTGCGTATCCCTCCCGTATCCCTGCCGCACCCATTATCTTGTTTTCATTTCAAGGGAATCGTGGAATTGGATACTCAGGAGGCAAATCTTTTCACTATGGATGATAGAGCAAAAAACATTATCAACTGCAGAAAACACTCCAGGTCCCAATGCTCCTTCCTGCCCTTCTGCTCCTCCACCCACCAGTCCTCCACCCACTTGTCCTTACATAACACCTAACGAACTTCTCCACCTACCCCACCTCTTTCCCCTGAAGACCAAATGAACTTTTACACTCCCTTTGCCAGTCAAGAGTTCGTTAGGTGTTACGTAAGGACATGTGGGTGGAGGAGCAGAAGGGGAGGAAGGAGCATTGGTACCTGGAGTGTTAGAGACAACGGTTGAAGGAGGTGGATTGGTAGGACTAGCGGAGTGAGCGAGTGCAGCAAGAGTAGAGGTTCGTGTTTCGCGACGAGAGGGGACGGGTAGAACCTTAGGTTCACTGTCAGTTTCTTCTTGCAGTCGGAGGCAACGACAGGAGTGAGGGCGGCGCGTGGATGCTGCGTCCATGGCCGAAAAAGACAAGGTGTTTGAGTTAAACGAGGTAAAAAGTGACGTGAGTACTGTAAAAAAGTAACCTGGAATATCACATACATTTGTACGATAAACATGTTCTTCATAATATTATTGTCTTTCTATATTCCACTCTCATGGGTGATAAGATTAACTGAAACCTAATTGATGAAAACTCTAATTTGTTTGAGCTTGAATGATTGATGATTTTTTCAGGCTTGAAAAGTTTCAAGTTTTGATATGCAAGGAGTTAAATGACTAAACTTTCCGCTCAAAATACCCCTTTTGAAGTTTAAATGTCTCTAAAAAATTAAAGGTGTTTTTAACTTTCAAACGGTGAGGCTAAATTACGATTTTTTTTTGGCTAAACTTATATATTTTGTCACGAAGAGGTTAGAAATTCATTAATGCATCTTTTGATAGTAAGAAGTATGAATTTAACCAAAACAAGTCGATATTAAGCCGCACTGTCTAAAGATGATCCCAAAGGGTTAAATGACCAAACATTAGTTTCTTAAACATACCCTTTTTAAATTTAGAAGGTCTACAAAAATTAAGGGAGCTTTGATTAATATAAAAGGGTGTGGTTAGATTACAATATTTTTGGTTGAGTTAAGCATTTTGTTCCGAGAGAGGTTAAAAGTTCACTAATGTATCTTTTAGTGGCAAAAGGGGTGTGGATTGAGCACCACTTCATAATAATGATCCCGAGGGGTTAGATGGCTAAACATTTTTTTCCCCTAAAAAGTCGCTTTTCAAATTTGAAAAGCTTACACAAATTAAGGGTGATTTTAACTTAAAAAAGGCGAGGCTAAATTATAACATTCTTGGCGATATTTAAATATTTGAAGAATATGAAATTTAACCAAAAGAGGTGTGTGTCAAGCCCAGTGTTATTAAAGGCGCAGGAGCACCAAAGGAGTACAAGGCCCCTAGAGCCTAGGCGCAAGGCGCAACCTTTTTCAAAGGGAGGCGCAAAATAAAAATAAAATATTCTTCTTCCCTTTCCTTTCTACGCAACAAATCTTGGCATTGCTTAAAATATGGAACTAAGCTCCTAAAAACTGAAATTATTACAAATTGAAACTGTTTGTTATGAAATTTAGTTTTACCATTACTAATGCCACAACGGGGACTAAATTCTTTGAAAACTGAAATGACCTTAAAACCAAAATTTCTTCTTCCTTTTTCTTTTTCTCCTCCCATTGGCAGCAAACTATATCAAAAGTGAATGTAATGATAGCAATAAATTCTCCTCTGTTTAGTTTTCTGTTTAGCAGCAAACCATCACTGGTGAATATCACCCAAACCATCAGATTAGTTCTCCTTTTGTTTTATTTACCTTTCACCAAGATGGCGATAAATTTTTCCATAACAATAGCAACAAAGGAAGAAGATAGAGATGGTTCAGCTCAACGACATTAGATGAACATAAAAATTGGATATGTGAACAAAGGAAAAAGATAGAGATGGTGTCGATAGGTATAGTACTCGGAGCTGCTACTGGACTGAAGGGATGGTCCGTAGAGGATTAGATGTTCTTTATTTGTTTTGTTTTTGTGTGAGAGAGAGAGTGAAAGAGACAGAGAAAGACGAAACTGGTGGTGGTCAAGCAGTCGGCAGCAGCTGCGATAGAGTGGTCCAGCAGTGGTGTTGACTGAAGCAGCGGAAGATGGAACAGTAGGCGATGGCGATGGGAGCAGCAAAAACGACGAGGGGAACAGTGGCGAGGGGTGCACAACGGTGTAGTGACATAGTGAGATGGATTTACTTCTAGGTTTGAAAGGAAATAAACTAAAAGGAAATAAAATAAAGGACGGTCTACACGAGGCAACAATGGCATCAATAAGGGCTCAACTTCTTGAGCCTTAGTTGGCGTTTCTGCCTCCGCCGTGTGCCTTGCGCCTGGACGGATAAGGCGCGTGCTTCCTTGAGGCGCTGCGCCTGGCCTTCGGTGAGGAGCACTACCTGCACTGGGCTGCAGTTTGCGCCTAGGCGCGCCTTTGATAACATTGATCAGACCTCACTATACTAGTCTATTCTCACCTTTCAAAAATTCTATCTCAAAATTTAATCTTAAAACTTGCCTAGATCAAGATTAAAAAAAAAAAAAGAAGACCTTAATTTCTGCAACTCCTTAGAGAATCATTCCTAAGTTCAGATATTATGATGTTCTTTTTTTTTTTAAAATTTTTTTCTATCATTTATGTAAGATCGATCGACTATTGCATCTGTTAACTTTTATAGGTGGTTGCAAACTTAAATTTGTTGACATAGGAACATATTGACTTTTTAGATAAGTGGGTATAGTATTATCATAAAAATGGTCTGTGCTTAAAAATAAAAATCTCGTTCCAAATATATGCTGAATTACATGCACAAGAGAACTGACATCTTAATATGTATTACTAAGGTTAACAGGATCATGCTAGGTCAAAACAAAAAAGAGCTTTACAATATCTGTTTAGAGAGCTTTAAACTATACTATAAACTGTTTGATTGAAAAATTGAAAAAGAAGATAACATACCAAAAGAAATAACATGGAGAGGCTATTTTTGGCCCTAAACGACCATTACGACAAGAAATGACCATCACTTTACAGAAGAAATAAGATGAGTGATAGATGATACTGAAAGTCCTAAAGGATGATATATTAAACTTAAGTGTCATGCATATGCTTGCTGGAAAAAAGGACAAAACTTTTAACAGTGAAACGGTTGGAAAATTAGGGAAGACCCTTGAATTTACTGCTACTATATTTGTTGCCTAAACAACTGAGTTTTTATGCGCCCTACATGGTCAATTGAGTTCATTTCATTCTTGATTTTAAGGGTATACTGCATTTAAGCTCTTAAGTTGTTCAGTTCTACAAAATTTGTTATGCCTATATTAATCCTAACTCTTTCCATCATATACTTTACTTTTTACGATCCTTTTCGGTTACAAAATTTGAAACTTTAGTCTCACGCTTCCTAGAATTGTATACATCCTATAATTTATATTACATGAGATTGGACTGCTCCAATAGATACACTTCACATTACATTTTATGTGCATCATATTGTCTCTAGAACACTTTCTTCATCTTGGTACTAAATATTAACAAAATATTTGTGTAAGGTGTTTGAAACTAATTAGAATGTCAGTGTACCTTAGTTAGCAAGATGTAACATGGAATAATCAAGATTCTTTTAGTGACAAGTTGATGTTACTAAAGAAATGTTCACAAATATGTTCGTAATTGATATTAGCAATTCGCATTTGAAAGTAAGACCATGTTTTTTGCAATGAACTTTCCATGCTTAGAGTCTTTGATTGGCAATTGATTTACTTCTTATACTTTAATTAAAATAGTCATCCTAATAGAGTTTAATTGTATATTCTTACTTAAGTTTGTAACCTTTTTTTTTTTCCAAATCACTATTTAATGTTCAAAGCACGTGATCCTTACTAGTGTAATATAAGTATGTTCATATCTATTGCACCGTCAACTGCATCATGATGGGAACAGTAACGGTCCTAAACATATCGGGTCTATGGCACCTGTGGAGATGAGAACTGTATAAGTACTTACTGAGCCACTACCTAACTTCATTTGCCTTTGACAGCACTATACGTAAGATTTGATTTTTGCAGAGGAAGCCTGAAGGTTACATATCTCTGTAAGAAATTCTCAAAGCTACTAGATCTGCTTACCTGCTTCACTTTACCTGCAGTGGTGGACACAGATACACTTTTGCAAAAAGATATGGTAACCCTGGATTGCAAACAGTGCTGTTTTGATGGCTATAAATGCCATCTCCATCCTCATATCAGTATGTTTTGCTTGTTTCACTCTCTCACATTTAAGTTTTATTCGTCACTCTACCGGTTGCCTCTTTTGTTTTATTGCCAGGATATACATATAAGGGAGCTGATCCATTGATAGCGCTAGCAAAATGGGGTATTTGCTAGCGCGATCTGGACCGTCCATCCTGAAAGATGGACGGCCCAGATCTTTTTTTTTGCGTTTTTTTAAGTACGTCCGCTACATTATGTAGCGGACAATTTTTTAACTTTTTTTGACAATAATACCCTTCGAGTCCGTCCGCTACATTATGTAGCGGACAAGTTTTCAGATCTTTTTTCTCTTTCTGTCTTTAATGTTCTGACAGAAATGACAGAGTCCGTTACGGGTGTAGCGGACAAATAGACAGTCCGCTACATAATGTAGCGGACAAGTAGACAATATATTTTCTGATACATCTCTCTTTCACGTCAATTTCTCACTTTCTCTTGTCCTTTCTCTCTCTTTCTCTCTCTTCTTTTCTCCTCAGTATGTTTGGAACAAGCTCAGCATTCATCCTCCTGTATTGATTCAGCAACTATACCTTTTAACAAACAGAAATTCCAACTGAATGAGAGCAAACAAAGGAGCTAAGATTGGAAAGCTGGAATCCGTGGCTTTCAATTCCAACCGAAGCTCACCGCCTGACTCCTTTGAGCAGAATCCGTGGCTTTCAATTCCTCTGTCTACTCTGATAAACAATATAAACGCACACCCAGAGAGCTAAAAGGCCAGAAAACTCTTTCCCGAGGAAAGACTTGCCACAGTTTTTGGGATATGAAGCATATGTTTGTAGTATCAAGATGATAGGGTGGTGCTGTTCTCGAGAAAATAGAGGAAGAAGAAGAAGAAGAAGCTGTTTGGTTAGAAAGGTTCTGAATTCAGAGATGGGGTCAGAGATCCTCGCTGTCCACATCATCGTCGATGTCCCGGTGCCGCTTGTCCTTGTAGTCCTCCTTCAATATCTTCGCCCAGTCCGGTATGTTCACCGGCAGCGACGACGCCATTCCCCCGACCACCGCCTCAGCCCTCTTCACCGCTGCCAGCGGCTTCTTCCTCAAACTCACCACCGGTTTCCAGTAGTTCGGCGAGACGCCGCAGCCGCCGACCGAGCTCCACACGTCCGATTCGTTGAGCTCCAAGCCCGAGTCTAGCCCGATGAAAAGAAAAGCAAAGCACAGATGAGAAGAATTTATTCGGTTGTTGAAGAAGAAGCAAAGCAGGAATGGGGGAGTGGAGTGGGGACAGCGAGAGAGAGAGAGAGAGTCAGAACAGAAATGAGAAAGAAAGGACAGAGAGTGAGTTAGTCAGAAAGTCCGCTACATTATGTAGCGGACAAGTTTTCAGAGAGTATTTTTATCAAAAAATGGTCCGCTACATAATGTAGCGGACTGATTTAAAAAAAGTCAGAACAGTAGTCTCGATAGTCCGCTACATTATGTAGCGGATGGGCACAAAGGGTATTTTTGTCAAAAAATTGTCCGCTACATAATGTAGCGAACGTACTTAAAAAAATACAAAAAAAAAGATCTGGGCCGTCCATCTTTCGGGATGGACGGTCCAGATCGCGCTAGCAAATACTCCATTTTGCTAGCGCTATCAATGGATCAGCTCCCTACATATAAAAGTACTAGATATACCAGACGAGAATACGAAAGTACTCAAAGTTTCAGAACTTAAAAAAGTAAGTTTATGATAATCCAAATTTTCGTGTTTTATTTATTGTCGTAGTGCTGATGTTGATCTTCTGCTTCTTTTGGATCTCACAGCTGTGATTGCCATGATCACTTCTAACAGGAACTGAACAGTCGTTCCTTTTTTCTTTAGACTAAATTCATCTTTGCAACTCTCTTTTCCTTTTTCTGATTTGCTTTACTAACATGGGATGCTAACGCTATGATATACAGACTTTTGGAAACTATAAAGATGCAAAAGTTGGATTTGGAGCTGGTCACAACATTAAAACTTCGATCAAGTGTGCAATATATGACTGCCCCTTTATTGGTGTGGGTGTAAAGGTGCAAAAAAATTCAAACTTGACTCACATATATAGAGAACATATTGATTTTTATCTTTCTTTTAAGTAGGAAGCCTTTGTCCTTAATCTATGTTTAGGACTCGGTGTTAAGGCCACCTAACTTTGTTCTTTATTCTCAGGACTGTGACACCATTCTTGTCAGCATCCTAGCAGGTTCAGAATTTATTGACAACCTCGATCTGCATGCCGTCTTGCGCAGTTTTCGTCAAACTACTGAGTGCAAGGGGGCCATTGTAATTTCCGTAGTTCATGATCGCAATCTGGAAAGCAACCTAATCATAACTACTGTTATTACACTAGGGTATGAATCCTAATTTTTACAGCATATGGGCATGTCACTTTGGTTGCTACAGTTTCAATTTTTGATTCACACATATGGAATTTTGCAAGAGTCTTGGTAAAAAATTAGGCTCATCGTTAGGTTTTCATGTCTCAAGTATTTCAATTACACATGTCTGCATGATTTTGATTTCTTAGGATGGAGAAATCGACACAGAAAAAAAAATATACGCGTTAACTGCATAGCAAGGGTACTTTTTTGATATTGGTGGTGAGCTCATATTAGTTGCACGGGGTGGTATGTGTTACTTGGAAAAATTAAGCTCAGAGCGGCTGGAGTAAATAAATAGTGTTAATGTTCCTTATGTTGATTACTATTATGTGTTTAATATATAAGAAATTTAACCTGTATGAATTTTTTAATTATATCTTGCTCTTCCCAACCCATTTTGGTCATACCCAAGGGCCCACTAGGGGTCCCGTTTCGCGCGAACACGTCAACAGATTCAAAGGTCAAATTTTTAACGCATCGAACCAGTTAGCGCGCGCACGCTCAAGTCACGTACATTTTTTGCTACAAGGCGCGCGACTTAGACAACTTATTTCACGTTAACGTTACTCACGGTAACACGATTGTTGCGCCGCGACCACCCAAGCACCTTTTCATAAAAAACATCGACCGATGGCACAACCGGAGCAACGGGGTCAAGGGGCAAAGGCCTTGTCCAACCCTATGGGGTCGGCCTCGGCCTCACCCAAGGCCACGAGGTCGGCCTCGGCTCTCCCAAGGCAACGAGGTTGGCCTCGACCTCCCATGGGGGGTTGGCCTTGGCCTTCCCCCCCCCCGGTCCTTCACTTTTCGCGCAAAGTCCCTTTCGCACTTTGTTCGCTCTGTACACTCTTTATGTAACTTCGGCGCTTTGTTCGTCATGTGGGTACGATTCTTGACAACATGCTCGTCACGACGCAACTTTCGGATTTGTCATCGCTCATCAAAACACCTACCGTCGGCGCGCCCGAAGTTCACCGAAGGGGAAGTGGTCTTGGCCTCCCTTCATGAGAGTTGGCCATTGGCCTTGGCCACTCCCTAGGGTCGGCCTCAGCCTCCCCAAGGGGTTAGCCTCGGCCTCCCCAGGGGTGGTGGCCTTGGCCTTCGCCCAATTCTTGGCCAATGGCCTCCCCTCGGGCGCGCACATGTTTTCTCAAATCTTTGCACCTCCGTGATGCTTACGGACGTTCGTGCATCAACCTCGTGACGTCCGTCGTTCATCAACCTCGCGACGTCCGTCTGGCATCAACCTCGCGACTCCCGTCGTCCATCAACCTCGCGATGCCCGTCGTCCATCAACCTCGCGACGTCCGTCGTGCATCAATGTCGCGACGTCTGTCGTCTATAAACCTCGCAACGTCCTTCGTATATCAATCTCGTGACGTCCGTCGTCCGTGACCGCATACAGCTCCCGCGATGCCCATCACCCAAAGTCGCGCACTACCACCGAATGACCCGTCCCCGACAACCGCATACCATCACTCCCAACTTTGTGATTACTACATGTTGCATTCATCATCCTGTTATGACAGGTACACTCAGCTCACATCCCATCTTCGGGACACCCGACGTGTGCCCGTGAGCCGTCTCCGCGACGTTAGTCGTCGCGCCCGTGCGCCATTCGCATGATATGTGCCCCAGAACCAAGTGTATCCCCGCGACATTCGTCGCCGCGCCTGTGCACCATCGTCATGATACGTGCCCCCGGCACCAAGTATGGCTTCATGATGATTGCCCTCGGCGCCAAGTATTGTCTCTGCGACGTTCGTCGCCTGCGCCCTTGCGCCATTCTCATGATGCGTGCCCCGACACCAACTTTATCTCCGCGACGTTCGTCGCGGCGCCCATGCGCCACAATCATGTTACATGCTTCCGGGGGGCTCCGTTCGTAGTGCTCCGGCACGAGGACCCCTCGCATGCTTCCGGGGGACATTCGTCGCCGCGCCTGTGAGCCATCGTCATGATACGTGCCCCTGGCACCAAGTATGGCTTCATGATGCGTGCCCCCGGCACCAAGTATTGTCTTCGCGACGTTCGTCGCCTGCGCCCTTGTGCCATGTTCATGATGCGTGCCCCCGGCACCAAGTATTATCTCCGCGACGTTCGTCGCCTGCGCCCTTGCGCCATTCTCATGATGCGTGCCCCGACACCAAGTTTATCTCCGCGACGTTCGTCGCGGCGCCCATGCGCCAGAATCATGTTACATGCTTCCGGGGGGCTCCGTTCATAGTGCTCCGGCACGAGGACCCCTCGCAGCGGGATGAACTCACAACCTTATGGTCATCACCGCCACGGAATGGGCTCACAACCTTAAAGCCATCGCCAGCTCAATCAAACTGCGGGATGGGCTCACAACCTTAAAGCCATTGCCTGCTCAATCAAACTGCGAGATGGGCTTAAAGCCATCGCCGACTCAATCAAACTACAGGATGGGCTCACAACCTTAAAGCCATCGCCGGCTCAATCAAACTGCGGGATGGGCTTAAAGCCATCGCCGGCTCAATCAAACTGCGGGATGGGCTTAAAGCCATTGCCGGCTCAATCAAACTACGTGATGGGCTCACAACCTTAAAGCCATCGTCGGCTCAATCAAACTGCGGGATGGGCTCACAACCTTAAAGCCATCTCTGGCACAATCAAACGCAGCGAGATGGACTCACAACCTTATAGTCATCGCCGCCACGGGATGGGCTTACAACCTTATAGCCATTGCCGTCAATACTATACTTCTAAACCTAATGTATTTTCAAAGTGTCACCATTATGTATTTTGGTGATGTCACCATTATGTATTTTCAAAGTGTCAATACTATACTTCTACTGTGTATACATGGCATATACTTTTTAAAGATTTAAAACCTTAACTTTCAAAATTAGGGTTTTAAACCCTAATTGTCTTATCTCCCCCTCCCCCCGCCCGCCACTGCCACCACTGCCACTGCCACTGCCACTGCCACTGCCACATCTCTTCCCCCACCCCACAGTGCGTCCCCTCCTGCTCCCCGCCGCCTCCGGGAATCTCATGGCGATCAGACTACGGTATTTTCGGCTAAAATTGTGGGGTTTTTTTGTGAAACGAAACCTAGTCTCTAGTTAAGCATCTAAATGTAAAGATTGCCATCTTCCTGAAGAACCCGTACGAGATGGGCTTATTTAATCCTTTGCAGAACGCGGGGATGTGGATTTAAGGAGCAAAAATGGCCACACCTTTGAGTAGATGTAGTTTGTAATTGTTTAACTTTAGAATACATGCTACATTTTTGTTAGAGGACTGACTTTTTATGCTCTAGGTGATTTAGAAACATGTATTTGGAAAAGAAAAAAGGTATTTGAGCAATACCCGCAAATCTAAACCATTTTAGAAGCGTTCTAACTTGAATAATAAGTTGGAATCTAGATATCTATGAATCTTTACAACTTGAAGTTGGAAAAAGGATTTTTGGCTTTTCAAATCAAGGCTTTGCGATCCGGAAAAGGGTTAAATCCCTACTGTCATCTGCCCATGATTAGTTGAGCATCTCCCTTAAAGATCAGGTTTTTGGTGGGTTTCATTGGACTTTTGCCCGGACAAAGTTGAAACCCGGTGATGGGAGTGAGTAATAATGGTGTTTGTGAGCTGTAATTGTTGGGTGATAGCCGCTGGTGAGAGTTGGTGGTGCCGTGAATGATATTAGAGTACACTTTGCTGATACAACACATGGGGAAGCTGGGGCAGTGCCAGTGGTGTTGCGGCGGTTGGCTCTTGAAGTGGAGGAGGAGACATAGATGGTGACATTCAAAATTACCTTCCTTGCTATGGGTAATAAGTCATTGTGTTGAAACCGTTAGGTATTCCAATATTCCATTTGGTGAAGGGATATCACTGCCATTTGTCCAAAATAGTGGACACGCCTGTAATTTCATCCCAATCTTAGGGACATCAGTTCAGTTAACCCAAACTCGAATCATGGCGGCCACCACCGCCTTTGCAACCTACCGTCTCCTTCCACCTCTCTCCTTTGTCTCCACCACTCTCCTCCTCTACATTGCCACTCTGTTGTTCCATCATCGTCGGGTCTGTAGAAGTGCTTGATCCTTGGTTGCCGTGCTAAAGGTTTGCAGGATGTGGTGCGTAAGAGGCACAGTTAGGTGGTTCGAAGACATGGTGTCATGGCTAAAGTTAAAGCAGATGAATACGTTAGATTCGATTGTGAGGACCGCTAGCGAGTTACGCCTTCTTTGGATTAGGTTTATAAAAACGTAAACTTGGACTGGTGGTGAAAGTGAAGTAACGCTAAGGTTAATTTAGGGAATGGGATTAAGGTGTGATGCCAAGGAAGTAGATTGGCAATATATGTGGAGGTACCACAAAGAATGCAGTCTAGTCGGAAATTAAGGCAGTGTGTAAGAGAGAGTAAGGACGGATTAAGCGTAGAGACCACGACTTTCCAGATAAAGCCTGAGGAGTGGAAGTGCTGCGTGGATGAATGTGCACCGGGGGTGGTGGTGGTGTGAATACACGACGACAATCACTGTCTACTGCGTAGGTCCAAAGTTAACGTCCAATGTCAGGGTCCTTTGTGTTTCTCTCTCTAGAATCCCTGGATTTCTAGTGGGAGAAAGTGAGATGTTAAAATGAGTTTTCTTCTTCCTCTTCTTCTAAAAATGAATTTTCAAGTCCCCTATTTATAGGGGTTGAGATAGTTATGTCATCAACAGACACATGGTGCTCGCGGAGTGATAATCGAGGGGGCTACAAATGCTGGTGCTCAAGCCTACTGGATCGTGTATTCACTCGGCCTACCCCGTACAGTTTCACCCTCTTTGTCTGAAAAGACTGCCTCACACAGTGCCAGCTTGGCAAGAGTACTTCTTGGTCTAGCCATTGTTCCAAATCCGTTGTTGAGTCCCACAAGGGCGTCGAGAAGTCCCGACCCCTAATTGCTAGGCGGACTAGGCACGATGCCCTCCAGAGACCTGCTTCCTTCTCAAAGCAACTCGGGGTCATAGTCCCTAAGGTGCCAATGAAGGGCCTTGAGTGCCAGATCATGTAGACTAGTCATGCAGACACCTTGACAAAGATAGTGCGTGCCGAAGACCAGAAGGAGTCGCCTATCCCCGAAATGAGCCCTAGTGCCAAAGCACTCCAAGTGCACCAGGTAATGTCCCGGAGGAGTCGCCTACGTCGTGGGAGGGGAGTCCTCATGCCGGAGCACTTGGAGCTCCTTGGTAGAGATATTGTTTCAGAGGAGTCGCCTATCCCCGCGGTGAGTCCTTACAGAGCACTCAAAATGCGTCAAGGCAATTTCTGAGAGGATTCGCTTAGCTGACGGGCTGAGTTAGTGTCTCAGAGGAATCGTCTACCTGGCAGGAGGGATGTCCTAACGCTAAGCACTTGGAGCTCCCTGAGGTAGTGTTTGGAGTAGTCGCCTGCCTTGAGGGATGCTAGACATTCCTCAGTGTGGGTCGAAGCATGTTTTATGACCAACGCAGGGTGCGCATGCTGTGGTGAAGGGATGGGGACGGACCAGCTTGGGGGCGTGGCACAGTGACAGAGTGTCGGGCGGCTCGACTAAATAGGTGTGGCGGCATGGGAGCGCGTGGTGCTTGTGGTGCCAGGGGCATGCTCAATAGAGATGGTGTGGGGGCGCAGTCACTAAGTGTTGTATCGGAACGCATGACACGGCAACACCGCGTGGGTGCGATGAATGAAAGTGTTCGGGGCGTGTATAGAAGGAGGCCCTGCTCGGGTGTAGTCAAACGTCTCGTCTGGGGGCACATGACCCAGAGAGGGCGACACTCCGACGTCGCGGCGACATGCGTTGTGCAGGGTTAGGTGATGCATAGATGGTGGCTATAAAGCAAGGGTGCTTCAAAAGAGGGGAAGTATCGGGTGCGGGATGGTTACGTGTCGGGTGCGGATCCATCTTTTGCCTTTTATTTTCTGAATTTCGGGTGCGGATAAGATACGGTTCGGGTGTGGATCCGATAGTTATGGGTGGAAAACATAATTTCCAAAAGATTTTGGGGGGGTTGAAACATAGCACCACAGTTTTGGGGTGTGAAAACATAAAGAAAATAGTTCTAAATAACCTCAGTTACGCAGATCGTGTCTTGGGAGAGTCTTAGAGAGCGAGTAGCGGCGGCAGTAGCCTCTTCGCAACCACTTGTGACCACCGGCGTCTTCGGCGACCATCGGTGATTTTGATGACGAGCCCCCGACGACGATCCAAGAGAGATTGCGTATTAGGGTTTTTCGATATAGAGGAGACCGGTGAGAAAGAAGAAGGGGGGAAGAAGAAGAAGTCACCGGCGACCACCGGCGACTCTGACGACGACCCTAGAGAGATCGCGTATTAGGGTTCTTCGATAGGGAGGAGACTGGTGAGAAAGAGAAGAGGAAGAAGAAGTCACCGGCGACCTACCTGGGCTGTGATTCTAGCAGCGGTTTTTCCTGTTCTGCTTGGATTTATTTGTTCTTGATTTGTTCTCTCTGAGCAGAAACAAAACCATCCACAACTTTTGACAGCTGGATTCAGTCTCACTTGTTAACTTATTATTATAATTAGAATTAGCCCCAACACTTAAAAAAAATATAATAATACACATACACACTATTATATTCAGCTATGCAATTTCAATATTTTTGAAACAACCCATTAAACTTAACAAACTCTCACCACTTCATAAAATTATTTTTCACACACACGCACACACATATATTATATTATTTGCCGTATCCCCACTGCACCCGTATCCTATTATTTTTAAAAATGACGTATCCGCACCCGCACCCGTGTCCGTGCCTCCTAGGATGGTGGTCTGGAGCGGTTTGGGGGGACATGAAGCAGAGACAGTGCTCTGGCGCGGTAAGACAAAGAACTTGAGCCTGGTCCAGGCGAGTATAGTCGTGGAAAGTCTTCCATTCGCTTTGCCTTAGGAGGGTAGGTGCTTAGCTCGTGAGTAGGTGCTGGAGTGAGCCTTTCAATCATGTTGCGACGACGAGTGTTATGGCATTGAGAGCGGTGACGGAGATCGAGGATAAAGCTACCAAAGGGAGCAGAGAATGGGGGGAGGCAAGCAATCCCGAAGGGAAGGGAGCCCCCCCTTCCTTTCCCCAAGGGGTGAGCAAAGAGTCCCCGAGGAGAGGGGAACCTAAGGGGGAGGCAAGGGAGATTTCAATGAAAGGGAGCCCCCATGGGGCGAGGATAGGAGCCCCCATGGGGCGAGGATAGGAGTCCCCAAGGAGAGGAGACCAAAGATGGGGAGCCATCAAGGGGCAAGCAGAGGGAAGACCCCAAGGGAAGGGAGCCACTAAGAAGCGAGGAGGGAAGACCCTCGAGAAGGGAGCCCTCTTAAGGGGCAACGAGGGTAGCTTGGGCCAAACCCTTCGGGGGATGGGACTCCATCAATGCTAACACTAGGAATGTTTATGTGCCAAAGCCGCAGCACGTGACTTGAGCGTGCGCCTTGGGTTGACGGTTTGATAGCGTTGAACTTTGATCGTTGAATACTCGTTGATACGTCTTGAGAACGGGACCCGAGAGTGGTCAAAAGCGCGTAGCCAGGATGGGGTTGCAGCAAGGTGTTATCGAGCTTGTGTGTCTACATGTGTATACTTGATGGAGATAGTTGGTAAGAGAAGTAGGTAACGGGATAGGATAACTTGGGAAGTTTACTGCACTTTGTTGTGTAACTGTCAACCGGGGAAGTTCTTAGGAATAGGGAGAAACCCCCTTGAACTGAGGGAGTATTCCTTTTTCTCTGAATCCTTAGTCTCCAGTGGTGACTGACCAAAGAAAGAAACGGAGAAAACCTCCATTAGTGATGAGATATGAATCTGGCTATATTATTTGAGATCCCAGCCCTCATTGGATCAGGCTCCCAACAAGTTCACTAGTTAGGAGCACAGATCTGCGATTATATGGGAGATTTGTGGCCTTCCTCCACGAATCCTGAAACTAAGATCTCATTTGCTGTCAGTCTTCGACGAATGGAGGCTAAAAATCTACTTCTGGTAGATAAGCTTAAAATGTTTCTGATGTCTTTCCTGCATACGTTCATTTCTCCTATTTTATTCATTGATCTCAAGTGTGAAAAAGGAAAAAGAAAGGAATGGTAAAGGTAAGGAATATGTTAATGAAAAAAAAAAGCACTTATTCATGAGTGAGGTTGCATACGTTTGTATTTAAAAGCACAATGCTTAAAGCTCCCATCCTTTTTCCTCTCCTGAATTTAAGAGGTTAAACTTTGGCTTGTCTGTGGAGGTGCTAGCGAACCAGCCCGCTGGCATGTGACCATGTACTCGTCTTCACGCTTTCGATCCATGTGTTACCCTGGATCAAACTTTGAAGTTATAGTCGGACCGGTAATCAAATGTGAAGTTATAGTTGAACCGGCAATCAAACTTTTGACCCGATCACCAAGACAAGACCATAAAATTGTTAAGCCAAACACGAGTATTAGGACATATGTAAACAGTGGACTGGAGACTACAGCATTGCACGAGACAAACAGCAAAAAATAAAAAGCAAGGGCAGCTTCAAAAGCTTAGTTGCATGAAATGGGGGTGTGGGCGTGGGCTGGGGTGGGCTGGGGGGGGGGGAGGGGGGAAGCAGGGCGGGAGAAGCATGGGCAACAAAAAGAATCTAAGGTTGTGAACGGCTTGAATAAATAAATATATTAGTATGATTGGTATATTTCTATATACATCTTAAACTTTATCCTTGTGTACAGGTTTAGTTTTTGGCTTGGAACTACCACAGTTGGTGAGTACTTGTTACTTTTATACTTGTCACCTCAAGTGGCTAGTAGCTAACTACTAAAAGGGATAATTAAGTAGTTTTGGCGAAATGCACTTTTATACAAAATCTGAAATATGTGTAATAGATACCTCCAAAAGTTAATCTGCTGTTAGTTTTTTGTACGTTTTTTTTAACATGTATTTTGTATTTGAAAATGCGACGACAACCCTTTGCTTTCTCCCATGAAAATCTCCACCTACCACCTAATGCCGCCACAACTCCACTGCATCTAATTTTGCCAAAAAAACACTGCCCATTGCTCCTACCACGACCACCACACAGCACTCACCACCGGGGTTGATCTTGTATTGAACCCACATCTTAAACTCACTTTTTCATTCAGCTCAACGAATGCGTGCCTCTTTGTGATCTCTGCTTCAGCCAAGACTGCACCAACTCTTACTACCACCTATCTCTCGCCATGCTAACCAGCTCAACTCTATTTACAGCCTATTAACCCCAAGATTCTTGGATCCAAATTTGGAATTCAGCACTTCCCCCTGAAGCCAGGGAATGTATGTTGATCAGTCCTAGCTTAGAAAAATGTATGTCAAATGGAGCTCTAGGAATGGCCTTGGTAAGTACATCTGCAGTTCTGTCGTGCAGGAGTATAATTAACCTCTATGACCCTTAGCTCTATCTTCTCTTTGATGAAGTGACGGTCAATCTCTATATGTCTGGTTCGGTCATGATGACCTGCATTATTTGCAATACTAATAGCTGCCTTATTATCACACATCAGCTTCATAGATAGATGCTGTAGGTGGAAACTGGAGTTCCTCTAGAAGTCTCTTCAACAACCCTAAAAAATGCCATGGGCCATGGCTCGGATTTCTGCTTCAGCACTACTGTGTGCCACAACTGATTGCTCTTACTCCTCCAAGTAACCAGGCTGCCCCATACACGAGGTATAGCAACCCGAAGTTGACCTTCTAGCTGATAGTGATCCTGCCCTCTACGTCTTAGGAGATTTCTACACCATGACTAACTCCATTTTTGAAGAATAATCTTCTGTCTGCAGTCATTTTTAAGTAGCGCAATATCCTATGCGCAGCTTCTTGATGCTCTCTTCGGTGGGGTTGTTCACAAACTGACTAACCGTATTTACTGTAAAGCCAATGTCAGGTCTTGTGTGAGACAAGCATATTAACTTCCCTACTAGTTTTTGATATCTCCCTCTGTCAACAATAGCTGAGTCTTTTTTAAGCCGAACTTGTTAAATGGATCCATGGATGTATCAGAGGGCTTGCATCCAAGCATTCATGTCTCCTTTAATAAGTCAAAGCTGTGTTTTTGTTGCAAAATTTAAATCCCCTGCCTAACCTTGCTACCTCCATCCCGAGAAAGAACTTAATGTTCCAAAGCCTTTAATCTCAAATTCCCTACGTAGAACGTTATTTAGCCAAGATCTCCTCTTCATCGTTCCCTGTAACACTTATGTCATCAACGTAGACTATGAGGATTGTGATCTTACCACCCGAGAGTCTTTTGATGAGTACGGTATGATCAAATTGCCCTTGTGAATAATCCTGCCTTTTGATCGCCTTAGTGAATCTCTCAAACCATGCTCTTGGGGACTGCTTAAGCCCATAGGGTGATTTTTGAAGCTGCAAACCTGATTGTCGTTACTGGGATGCTTGATGCAATCAAGGATGCAAAGATATGTGCATATTTAGATTACATAGGTTGAGTTCTTAGGAAATTGAAACGAGTTACTCTACTTTATAGTCTACAATTAAAAAAGTTAGAACTTAGAAACTTTGAGAAAGTACCTTCAAACAACACCCTTTAGATCTGAGCAGTAGAGAATAGCACAGAAAAAAGTGGCTTTGTGCTGGCCTCTCGCACAGAAGGCAGACTTGCCTTCTTTTAGACCAACCCCAAAGCTTCCCTGAGAAGCCAACTCTAATCTTCCAAGAGAAAGCTAGAACTTTGCACACAAACCCCTCCCACTAATTTCAGACTTTTCTAGCTCCCCAAGCATACAAGTACTTGTACGAAAGACCCCAAAAGTTCAGAGTTGACTCAGATTAGAGAGCAAACTGAAAAGACAATACTACTCCTGACAAAAGGTACTATGTAAAATACTTGAAATAAAAACTCCTTAGAAGCTGTACATATTTACATGGCTTTGCATCGATGCTTTAAGCCCGGGGGGGGGGGGGGTCTCCATGTAGATTTCCTCTTCTAGATCCCCATTGAGAAATGCATTTTTCAAGTCTAGTTGATGCAGGCATCAGTCAAGGTTGGCTGCCAAGGATAGTAAGACCCGGATTGTATTCAATTTTGCCACAAAAGCAAATGTTTCCTAATAATCAATTACATAAGTCACTACGAACCCTTTTGCCACCAACCTTGCTCTATACCGCTCTATACTTCCATATGCCCTGTATTTGACGTCAAAGACCCACTTGCATCTCACAGGATGTTTTTCCTAGGGCAAGTGAGTAAACTCTTATGTGCCATTTCTTTTGTAATGCTTGGATCTCTTTATTCACTACCTCTATCCACTCAGGTTGTTGTAAGGCCTCTTGTATGCAGCTTGGAATCTTAATATTGCCCAAATTGGTGGTTTTAGCTCGAAAGCTAAGAGATAATTTCTCATAGGAAACAAACTATGAGATAGGGTGCAGGGTAGAAGATCTGACCCTCCTTCTGTGGGCAATGGACCTGTTGAGATCATTTAGTAAACACAAGTCATTTGTGGAGGAGCTAGAGTCTAAATTACCTTGAATGATCTCGGTGGGAGTTGGACTCGGAACGTCAGTTTGGCAAGGCTCAAGATGCATTTGCAGTTCCACCGGTTTAGGATTCTTCTAGCGTCTTAAGTAAACGTTAAGCTTCTTGTTTCCTCCCTGAATAAGGCTAAGATATGATGGTTGAATATCAGACTGAGAATGTTAAATGTCGGGTTAAGAATGAGACTGGGGTAACCTCTGAGGGATGTCAACTGTACGAATGTCCCAAAACTGATATTTTTCTCGGTTACTGAATTCTCCCCTTAAATATGAGTTCTGAGGTAATATGGCACATTTTAAGAAAGGTCATGTCCCTAGTGTTATAGGTTTTTCGAGGAGTGGGACAGTAGCATTTATATCCCTTTTGATAAGAGGAATCACCTATCAAATGACACTTGACAGACTTTGGACCATGTTTACTTCGCTGATGAGAGGAAACATGGACATAGGCAGACACCCAAAAACTTTGAGAGGAGTATTGTTCATGATTCAATTTTGAGGAAAGATTTTAGAAAGAACGTTGTAACTTGTATCGAATTTCCAAACTCTTGAAGGAATTTTATTTATCAGATGCCTCCCCCTAGAAGTGTTTAGGAACATGATAGGCAAAAATGATAGATCGGGCTACCTCCAGCAGGTGTCTAATCTTTCTCTTGGCTATCCTATTCTGTTGACGGGTGTCTACATAAGAACTTTGGTGAACAATCCATTTTCTAAAAATTACGTTCCAAGTATTGATTGAAATATTCTTTAGCATTATCAGTCCTAAACACCTGAATCTTAGCTTGAAACTTTTTTTGAATCATGGAATGAAAGGATTTGAAAATACTTCATAAGAAATACCGATGTAACTCGGGAAATGGTGATCAGCACCAGAAATATTTTGAACACAAGAAGGTCCTCAAGTGTCACTTTGAATAACAGAGAATGGTTTAGAGGGTTTGTAATGTTGGGGAAGCATAGGAACTACAACAATGCTTAGATAGCTGACAACCCTCACATTGGAAAAAATAGGAATGCTTACTAGATAATGAAGGAAATAACTTGGAAAGTAGACTAAGTTTGGATGTCCTAGGCGAAAGTGCCATAACATTATTGTACTTTGGTTATTTGAATCAAAAGACAAGCTTGAACTAGAACCAAAGTTGTTTGTTGCTGAGAGGAAAACATGATGAGCTCGAGTATCTTGTTGATCATCAGCCTTCATTCGGTAGAGTCCTTTCTTTCCTTAGCATTGCCAATCATCTTCCCCAAATCCCATTACTAAAATGAACAGTGAGTGGAAGAAAAGTTGGCAACACAGTTTAAATCTTGAGTGAGTTTACTAATTGACAGTGAATTGCATGACAGATTGGGAACCAAAAGAACTGAGCTGAGAATTAGTGTCTCTGAGATCATCACTTTCCAATTCCAGTCACCTTGGAAAGAGAGCCATCTGTAATCCTGACTTTGTTATTCTTGTGACATCGGCTGCACTCATTGAGTAGCGATACATCATCTGTCATGATCCGAGACTTCGTGATGGATGATCCAATCTGATGAATCCTCAGTTTTAGAATGGAGAGTAGTCAAGAAGTTACCTTTTTGAGCAGTGGATTCGGCTGAAATAACAGGGACAAGAGAGGATCTTAGACTGAACATCTTTTGCACCCATTATACTTGCTCTTTTCTGAAGATGACAGGATCACTTGTTGTTTTTCCTTTTCCTTCAGAGTCAGCCACAAAGCCCCGCACTTCATCCTCTTTATTCAGCTTCCAATCTGTTGTCTTCGCATGTATTTTCCAACATGTTTCTTTGGTATGGCCTGGAGAATGACAATGATCACACCAAGGTCTACCCTTCTTCTGCCGTGCATCATTGGCGGATTATGGCCTTCGAGAGACAAGAGCTGATCCTTCTGGAATACTTGAAGATGACCAAGTAACTCCCATCAGCTTCTTCCTGCTTTATTCCCTCTTAACTTCTGAGAAAGCTTCACGAATGGTTGGAAGAAGCTTGGCTCCATGAATTTTCCCCCTTACTGCATCTAGAGATTTGTCTAGTCTGAGTAGGAATTTGAAAACCCTTTCCTTTTCAATGATCTTCTTGTATCGGCTTGCATCAGCCATGCGCTCCCAATCCAGACTTTTAAACCCATCTAATTGCTGCCAAAAACGACTAAGAGTGATAAAATATTGTGTCACAGACATCTCTCCTTGCCTAAGATCTTCTTTGATGTCGAAGAGCTCCGCTGTATTATCATTGTCAGAGTAAATTTCCTTTGCTGCCATCTAGATTTTGTAGCCAGTATCATAGAAAAGAAAGTTTTGTCCTATTCATTGTCCATGGTGTTGATTAACCAGATATAACCATGTTCTTCTCGGTCTTCCACATCCTGATGCTCGGGTCATCCTTGATTGGTGGACTTGCAGCCCCAGTGAGGCAATCCTCCTTACCTTTTCCCGAGATGAATATCATCACTGATTTTGCCCATTGGTGATAGTTGTGGCCGTATGATGAGAGTAACTGAGCCTTCTGAACCACCAGCGATCACCGATTCTTGGCCTTATGAAGTCCCGGAGAAGCTGCTGGATTCAGTCGCCATAGGATTTTTAATGGTCAGGTCGAGTAGAAGAAAGAAGAGTAGAGAGGATCTGTTTTACTGTCAGATCCGAGAAGAAAAATTCTGGTCAGAGCCAAAAACCAGCAAGAAGAATAGCGCAGAAATTATGCTCTGGTACAATGAAGAAATTTTCTGTATATCTTACTTCTGAAAATTACACTATCAGAAGGCTACATTTATAGAGAAAGGAGAAGTGCCACAGGCTGGCATATTCCTTGATATCTAGCTGTACAAAAAGGAAACTAAATCACGTCTTGCAAATAAGAAACAAGAAACTAATGCCTCTAAATCAGGGATCTATGACTAATTATCGAAATCGGGTAACCGACAACTATTTACAACCTAATAACCCCCAGATTCTTGATCCAAATCCGGGATTCAATATGATTTGTTCAAAGCTGGAGACTAGCCAAGAATAGTTTCTGTGGAGAGGTATTTGGCGTGCATCCCCCCCCCACCAGGATGGCCTTTTATTGTTGGACAGCCGTACGGTGTCCCATTTTCAGCATTGATAACTTGCGGAGGCTGAACATGATCATCATTTGTAGTTGTTATATATGCAAGAGGGATGCGGAGTCTACTTATCATCTGCTTCTTCACTACGATGTAGCAAGGAGTCTTTGGAGCTTATGTTTCCCTTGTTTCTTGTGGCTTTGGATGATGCCGAGATCATTTAAGAATCTTTATTATGCTCGATGGGGGTGAGGGTGTCAGAGTTCAGGGAAAAGGTGCAGTTAGCTCCACTGTGCCCTTTGTTGTCCATTTGGTGCGATAGAAACATGTATGCTTTTGACGGTATGGAGATTCCCAATCAATCTCTGCTTTCTTCTTTCACTGTCTCTTATTTTCTTCTGGATTAAGGAGGGAGTTCCTTAGATCAGGTGATGGGGACATATTTTGTAAGCAAGGTAGTTCCACGATATTAGCTTACGTAATGCAGATTAGATGTGTCTAAAGTTTTTTTGTTATTATTTTAGTCTTTAGTAGTTACTATATTCTTAGAGTCATTTTGTTATCAAGTTTTAACTTTGATCATTTACTTAGTAGAAAAGGTCCTTTTTAGTTTTTCTATGTAAGCTGCACTGTAAAAACTATCAAGATATTTGATTAATGGAATTTTATAAAGCAGATTTGCTTTTTCTCTTGTCGATGGTGAGACTTACATTGATTATTCTTCTAGGTGAGACTCCTAGAAGGCCTTACTGATATTCTGTGGTATGTTATCTTTCTTACTTTGCTAAACGTTATAAACCACAAAAAAGCGTCCACGGTGAGGTTCATAGCACCCTCCCAAAAATATATCTTTCAATCCATGAGCCTTGACCCTAGCTTTTCAATCACAAATGCTAAAAGTCTTACCCCTAGCCCACCATCCTTGGTGGTAGGTCCGTCCTACATCACTTCATGCATGAGAAAAGTTGTTCCTGGCTGCAAGTTTTATGCAATGAACATCGTGGGTTACTCAATCGAGGAAATGTCTGCCATCCAAAAATTGCTTCAAAGGCATGAGTAATTTGCTAATATGAATTTGAAGTTCGATAAATTGGAAAAGCTTTTGGGAAAAGGTGGAGGCTGTAACAAGAAAGAAGGTTACCATGAGGAGAGGTCGCTCAAAGTCTCGATCATTAACTGCTACGATGGAATTCTTACATTTTTGAAGGTGATGTTTTTTACGATGATCAGGCAAACTTTCTCGATTGGCTTTTGTCCGTGCAAAAATATTTAAGTCACAGTTCTATTCCGGAGAATGTGAAGGCTTGCTCTGCAAAAGGAAAATTGAAAGTGGTACATTTGTGCTGATATAAAGTTCAAGAAAAATGTTATATAACTGATATAACTGATCAACCACCTTTAATTACATCGGAACAGACGAAAGATAAGATGAAAGAGCGTTTGCTTACTCCTAGATTTAAATATGTTTATGATAAGTTGTTTTCACCTACAGAATGCTGTATTGAAATGTAGGAACAAGCAACAAGCTTTTGGTATAATTGCTCAAGATGCTTGCGAAAATAGAATCTGTAAGACTAAAGGCACGAAACAGAATGATATCCCCTACTTTGTGTGGAATATGTGGTTTTGGGGTCATGTTGCCGACTTTTGCCCAAACCTTCTTGAGGAGGCAATGATGGTCAAAAGCTTGAAGATAAGAATGATAAGGATAGGCCTCGACAAAAGAAAAAGTCGAATGATGCTGGAGATATTCAAGATCAAAAGCAAGGACAATTCCTACGCCAAGATGTTGTTTACTTAGATGTTGAAGCAAAGGATATGAAGGAGGATAAGTTGGATCAAAGGTCTGATGATGTACTACCAGATTTTTCAGTTGCACCTTCATATATTTTGCCTACTCGACATAAATACTTTCAGTGAGCCTACTTAGATAATTTTCGAAGACGTTAACCAACACGCTCAATGGATCAGCTACCTCAAATTCAGTTCTACTTGAAGGATCCAACAAGACCAGAGACGAGATTAACAGAAACACTCTTACTAAAGAGTTTCTTTTGGTGGTCATGTCTAGAAAAAGTACAGAATTTGATGAACAGATGCCCCTTCAAGATTGTGATGTGAACTGCAGAATTCTATCCACCTTTAGGTCGAGACATGCTAAGATTTTGAGGTTAAATGTCTATCTGGTCAATCAAAAGCATGAAAGCTTCTTTTGACATCTAACCAAGATCACGCGAAATTGGTGTACGCAGATATCTTGGCAGTGCTGAAAACAATGAGATAGTTGACAATCAGTTATCGTGGCCAAACACTAAGTTTGACGAGTCAAAAGGGAAGGACTATGACAGAAGATCTTGGGCACATAAGTCAAATCTCGAGCAATGATATCAAGGCTCAAACTCGTCCGAGTTGAGTTTATTCAAGACAGGGGGACAGATTGGGATCAGACCTTCAATACTAGAGCTTATTGATGGAAACAGAAGAAAAAGAGAAAAGCCCCACTTGGGCCTGTTGTACAGGCTTAAATCAATCAGTTTGTTCTTCGAAACCATAATCATGAACTCTACAAGCTTCGTCCAAGCCTTAAACTCGATGGAGTCAGTTTCTCTAAGATAGGGGAGAATTGATCGGGAGCATATTTTCTTAGCTAGGGTACTTTGGCCATATTAGCATATCTAGGGCAGATTAGGTGTTTCCTAGTCTTTCGTTATTTGGTTTAGCCTCTTATTATTAGGTTTTATCTTTAGTTTTAGTAATCTGGAAGGTTCTAGAATATAAGAATCCTTTACTAAGTAGGAAAGGTCTCTTTTGTTTTCTCCAAGTAAATAAGCATTGTAAAAAACTATTAAGGAGAGTCGATGAATAGAATATTATAAAGCAGATTTGCTTTTTCTTGTCAATGGCGAGACACCATTGATTATTCTTCTAGGTGAGACTCCTAGGAGGCCTTAGTGACTCTAAGGTTTGTTGTCTTTCTTTTTCTCTTTTCTTACTTTGTCGAGGTTGTAAATCACCACTCTTTCCATGGGTAATGTTCACAGCACACTAAAGTCCTAAACAGCCCCAAAAATGTATCTTTCAATCCTTGAGCGCTAACCGCAGCTTCTCAATCACAAATTATCTGAATCTAAGTCGTAGCCCACCAACCTTGATTGTAGAACAACTTATACACCCTTAATAAGGTCAGTCGTACATCATCAGGTTGTGCATTAACATGTTTCGTGCATGATTTCTACCTATGTTTCCTTTGCACTCTGTTGTAAGGTTTGACAATGTCTCTTTATCAGTATTCTAGACGACCCTCCATTTCAGTTTTGACGATATCTACCTGCAGATTCGGTTATGCTATTTCCTGAATGTAGCCTTAGGAGTTGAGTCCTTCATATGACCTAAGAATAAGATTATATAATTGCAACAGTTCAAAATCTGAAATCAGCATGCAATATTTTTGAGGTCATGTCTGTTAGCGTAGGGAATTCACTAGATTTCATTCAAAAGCCAAAATTGTACCCTAACGTTAGAAGTTGTATATACAATGGGTAGGAGATGTAAGACAACAAAGGCTGCCAGGTTTGCTTAATACCAGGGTCTGGACGATTGATGTACCCTGCCTTTCCTGCAGTTTATTGTTGTTTTCCGAATATCCACCCTATGACCCTGCTTGCATAGTTTCTAAATGGTTCTCTTGAGCTTTGACTCTCTGATCTCTTTACAGGAAGTGGAAAGAGATTCTCAAAAGAAGTGGAGCCTCATTGTGAAAATAAAATACAGAGGAGGGTTATACGTTGGGCACTGCCAAGGAGGTCTTCCAGAAGGGAAGGTACCATTTGGATACTAAAACTTGCAAAGCTCTATTCTGGATTCCTTTTGCTCATATGAAAAGAGTTTTTTGTTTTGTGGTTTTAATAGGGCCGTCTTTCTGATGGGGATGGAAACATATATGATGGCATGTGGCGCTATGGTAAGAAATCAGGTTTGGGTACTTTCTACTTCAGAAATGGAGACGTTTTTCGGGGATCATGGGGGGATGATGCTATGCATGGGAAGGTATGGATCTCTTTACGCTTGTTTTTCTGAGATTACTACAGTAATACTCTGTCTTGGTGGATTCTCCGTGGTGAGGTCACAGTAAAGATTAAGAGGTTTGATGGATGGAAGCCTTCAAAGATGTTTCTTGAACTTGCCCCTTGTATGCCTCCATTTCACAACAGATAGAAATGACCGCAGTATGAATGTATATGGTTTAGGGATCAATTCTAGCCATTGGGGTTGAAATGTAACCATTACTGGCCTTAAGAGTTGAATTTCTGAGGGTCCAACGGCTATTTAATGCTGCACCAAACGCTCTGGACCCGTGTTTTGGTGCTCTGGATCTTTGTAACAATTCTCACTGATACTTGACAGGTGTGCCGGTGTACTTGTAACAACTTATGCAGCCTTTGTATGTTGGCCATATCTTTATCTTGAAAAATCTGATTGATCCCCCACTTGTTGATTTGGAAAGAAAACCGAAAGATCTACGCATCTGTAAATGGCTTTGCCTTCTAATCATCTTTGAGAATTTCAGAATTTGCTCCAAGGTTGATTCAAGAATCTCGTCTTCACGATTTTATGGACCAATCCTTTGAATACTTTTTCGATTTCCATCATGTTGAGCATCTTAAGCATGTTTCCGTTGATAATCTTCATGCTTTCATGTTATCATTCTCGAACCATTTCCCTCTTTAATTTAGCTCTTCAAGACCATCTCGAATCTTCCTTGCTTTCTGCCCAGGATTGTGTATCCTCTCTTGTTCTAGACTTGCAGTAGAGCTCTTGCCCTCTTGATTTCTCCATCTTGACTTGTTTTCCAGAGCTTGATATTGCTGATTGAACCTTAGTTGCACAAAGCGGGGACGGGGGCGGGAGCGGGAACGGGGCGGGGGAAGCGTAAGCACCAACAAGAATCTAAGGTTGGGAGCGGCTTGAATAAATAAATGAGTAAAGAGTATTATCATTTGTTTAGTATAGTTTATATAGCCAGCAACAACAGACAATGAGGCTTTAAGGACTTGAAGGAGGAGAGAAACAAGGAATTGAGTTGAAAAGGGCTTGATTTTCAGGTATTCTCTCACTTGTTCCATGCATCTCTATCCAGCTAACGGGATCGAGTTCTCATATTAGCTTGGGACGAGATCCCATGGAGCTCCTAACTTGGGATCGCAAAAGCGAGTTTCCGAGAGAGAAACGTCACCTTATTAGGAGTTTCCTGCAACTAAGGATTGAACATCTAACATCTTTAACCATCCTTGTTTACAAAGTCTTCTTACTCATTTTAAGCTGCTTCTCCATCCTTCTTGATCCATTTTTGACTTGTTCTGGTAAATCCTGTATCTATAAATAACACGCCCAGCAGACACATCAGCAACATATTGTTATCATCAATACAAAATTAAGCCAAGGTCATGGGACCTTAGGTCTAACATAATCATACCATCTTGCAGGGATGGTTTTATTTTCATACCGGGGATCGATGGTTTGTGATCTTTTGGAAGGGAAAGGCCAATGGAGAAGGGCGCTTCTATTCAACAAATGGTGATGTCATTTTTGGCCATTTCAAAGATGGATGGCGACATGGCAATTTTCATTGTATGAAAATCAACGGAACAAGGTTTGTGATATTTGACCTTGCCAATTTCCACTCGTTTCTCGTAAAATTGAATGTTCAAAGGTTGAAAGGCTGTTTTATTCTCTCTTTTTGGCCACACACTTTTGGGAACATGATGCTAAACAGTCAGACTGTTGGCCATAATTGTAAAATTTTTATCCAGCAGACCATTATGCACACAAACTAAACATTATGAACATATGCCATAATATCAATCATGCTAATTTGAAAGCCAGAAAACCAAAATAAAACATTGGTATGAATCGCAAATCCTATGGGTGTTGCATACCTAAATATGATGGATCGAAAAGTTTTCTAAACGTACTTATACCTTCGTATCCATTAAAATTTAAGTGATCTCCCATCACGAATGGCTTTTAAAAATATGTATCAGCCATGCGATCATCTTGCTTTGGTCATTTTTTATATGACGATGACATGCATAAATCCTATAGTGATTTGGCATCATTTTTCTTAACATAAATCAATTGCTCTTTGGCCAGATTCTTTTGGTATAAAAACTATTTTATGACCACGCACAACATTGATATACCCCCGGTAGTATCCTTTCTATTTTCTTTTTCAATATTTTACTGCAAAAGATGGCGGAAAAACTTATTTTTTGACAAACTGAACTTCGTTAAGTTGGGATTCATCCATATCTGGTGAATGCGTCTGGTGAATATATTCAGCCATTATTGGCGTGCCTGCCAAGAAAATCGATGAAAGGAGCTGTTCGATTTCCTCTTTCATCAATGTAATTTCAAAAGTTCTATTTAAATATTCTCCTACTTCATCTGGAATATTTCCAAGCAAAGTTCATAAAAAATCAAGGCTCATAGCACTCATGATTTCATTTTCGAACTTTTGTAATTCATTAGAAGTTGCTACCAAAGTGTTGATAGAATAAGTTGGTCATGATTTGCATTCATAGAAATCATGATATCGTCCCAAAACATTCCGGAGTCGGTCAGTGTTACACCTATGTAAGATGAAAGTGCAAAACGTTTGTCATTTCGAGGGACCAAAGACGCCAAAGAATGACCTCTCACTAATTAACCCAAGAAATGCCCTTATTTCACAAAATCGAGCCTTACAATTTCTATGGAATTATTTTGAAACATAGTTCCAAACATACTAATTTTTGGTATTTGGCATTTCTCACTTTCGGATTAAAAGTGTCTCACTGGCCTGCCAATGTTTGCACTAGGCAAACTCCCAATCTAATGTGGACTCTTTTTGGCATCTTATATGAGGATTGCTCTAAAAATGGAAAATCTAACCAAAAGAGAAACTAAAGTAAAGTACAAGACAAAAGAATACTTTTGTATATAAACTAATGTTTGTACTGAATGCAGGGCTAGTATTTATATGAGGCAAAGCAATCACAAAGTTTAAAGAAGAAAGAGAAAAAAAAGTCTTGAAGTGAAGTCATTTTGTTGAGTTGCGTTTTGATGATTGATGATGTTTTTGTTCTTTTTTTGACTTATCATTTACACTACAGACTATATTGCCGATCCATGTGTATGTGTCAGAACATTGCCAGGAGGTAGCTTTTTTTTATCTTATTATTATATGTTGATGACATGCTGATTATTGGACAGGATAGGAATATGATGGAAGAACTCATAATCAAAATCCTTTGAGATGAAGGACATGGAGCACGTCAGATTTTGGGGATGCAGATTGTAGGTGACACGAAGACCAAGAGGTTATGGTTATCACGACAAAAGTACATTGAAAGGGTACTTTAGAGGTTCAATATGAAGGATACTAAGCGGGTCAGCACCTCTCGCCAATCATTTTAAACTGAGTAAGAAATCTTGTTCAAAGGAAGAGTTGGTAAATGCTTTTTATCCCTTTACAGTTGGGGGTTTGATCTATGCAATGGTTTGCACTAGACGGGATATTGCACATGCTATTGGTGTGGTTAGCAGGTTCCTTGCTAATCGAGGAAAAAAGTATTGGGAAGCAGTGACATGGATCTTCAGATACTTCGAAGGCAGTTCTAAATTATGCTTGAATTTTGGAAACTCAAAATCAAGTATAGAATGCTATACTGGCTCGAATATGGCAGGTGACCTTGATGGAAAAAAATCTGTCTGGATTTTTATTTACTTTTGCATGTGGAGTTGTATCATTGCAGTCCAGACTACAGAAATGTGTTGCCCTATCAATAATGGAGGCCGAGTACATTGCAGCTGCCGAAGCAGGAAAATAAATGCTATGATAGTGATTTCTCCATGACTTAGGCTTGAGACAATATGAGTACACGATATTTTGTGACAATCGAAGTGCTATTGACTTGAGCAAAAATTCTACATATTACTCTCGACTAAAGCACATTGATATGTGCTATCATTGGCTCTGCGAAGTCACTGAACGTGAGATGATCAAGCTAAAGAAGATCCATATCTATGAGATCTGTCAGATATGATGACAACGGTTGCTCCCAAAGAAAAGTTTGAGCTCTGCACTGAGCTCGGTGGTATGAAGTACTGTTGCGAAGCCCTGAGGGGGCAAAACGAAGATAGCTAAAAAATGTTTGCAAGAATTAAAGACAAGTGGAGATTTGTTGGAGTTGTCTTTCAAATCTCACATGTGGAGATAGGCAACAATTTGGACCAAAGAATTCAAGGGGGATTTATTTCACATGGTAGGAAACCAACCCCATGAATGGAGGGAGACAATTTCTGCTCATGCTAGTTTAGGTGGTAGACAATTCCTTCGTAGCTCCTACTCCTTTAATGGCTCTTCTTTTATTTCACATGGTGAAAAGGATGATTCGGGTGAAATCTCCTCCCATTTCTTCTCCTATAAAAGGAAAAGTTTGCCAATGGTTTTCAAACACATCAAACACCATTGAGAGTTATTAGTCATTGAGAGCTAAATGTAGCGAGTTAACCACTGAGAGCTAAAAAAGGTGTTAGGAATTTAGAAGCTTATGATTGTAGCTCAAATTCTAGAGTTGTTAAATGCTTTTGTAATAACACTAGTGAGTGAGTAAAACTACAAAGAGTTTTTATTCATTGAGAGAAAACTAGTGACTTGAGTTATGTGTGTGTTTGGGAATTGGGTATGAGTAACTGAGTGAAAGTTCCCTTGTAACTTTTTAGCTTCCCACAAATTGTAGTAGGCTTGGGTTGACGTCTCTTGTTATTTTTTTTCCATGAATCCTGGATAACTTGAAATCGTCACTATTGATTTTACCAAAACTATGTCAATCTATGGCCACACCATATAAAGCTTTTGAATGCCACTTAGCAACACACCAGAAATTGTCTATTTTCAAACACTTTTTCTCATCGTTATCAATACCGTACCGGTACCAGCCGTACCAGTCAGTACGTACCGCTTTTACCTTTTACTGGTACGGTATCCCTAACATTTTGTACCGGTCAAAATACCGCTCTGTACCGGTTGTATCGGCCGGTACAGACGATACCGGCCAAGAACTACGTACCTGCCGAAATAGTGTGTTTTGTACCGGTCCCTTAAAAAATATAAAAGTAACAAATTTTGTTAAAAATTTTATAAATTGACCATATAAAGACTAAATAGAAATATATTCTAAGTTCTATTATACCAAAGTCTCTGTAGCCTTTTATTCATAATATTCATCACAATTTGTAAAATCTTTCCTGATAAGTTTTCGATCTTCACTTAACTTTGATGTACTTCAACCTGGGTGCTTTGATCATATTCTTTTATCTATATGATGTACTGCTTTTCTTATACGCGCGCGCACACTTAGAAAAATAACTTATTCTTGAACTAAAAAACGTTGTTATTGAACAAATAGCTTATTCTAACATAAGAGTTTGCAAACGAGATCGTCGAAAAGATTCGGATAAACAACTTATTTGGGAACAAAAATTAAGGTAATTCAAGTTTTATATAACAAATATTGTATTTTAGAGGAGCTGTGGGTAAAAAAATATGTATGTGTGTGTGTGTGTGTGTGTATATATATATATTGATGAAAATTTTAAAACGGTATCGAGACGGTACCGGTACTGATACCGATACGTACCATTTTATAGAAAAATGGTACACATTTCGGTACGGTATTCATAACTATGCTTTTTCTTGCATGTTGTACGAAGTTTTTGAGAACCAAAGTTTGTCATTAAAGGTAATTCTGACCTTCCCAATGGTAAGACCTACGTGTTTACACACTAATAACCCAAAGCGGGTGTAATTGTAACTTAAATTTAAAAAGACTAGCCTTCGGGCACACACAATGTGTGTGCAACAAATATGTCCTAGTAAGATTATCAAAGAAAGATTTCGATAGATAAGAGAACAACAATTGCGACGACATATATCTCAAAAATCTAGTTGTTGGAGTCGCCATCTATTTTTTGGAATCAATTAAAGATAACTACCAGGGAAAATAAGAAATCCTAAAATTGACTCCAGATCACAAATTAATCCATCAAATCTGCAAAACCCTAGATTCGAATTCGAAAACTAATTCCCATGACAAGAAGGCATTAGGCATCTCATAAAACCGTAAATAGAAATCGACTTGTTCAAATTGATTTTTGATTATTTATATTAAGAAGACAGGGACAAACTTGAATTTACCTAATTATAGGTTCGAACTTAACAACTGGGCCTACAAACTCTACCTGGATCAATATTGTTTTGCATCTAGATTCTATCGAGCTGAGCCTTGGAAAATAGGTATGTTGTTATTCAAAAACCAGAATGTGATCATTGGGAAGAATTTACTCTACTCAAACTAGAAGATTAGAAAAAAGACTTGCCTTTGATCGAGATTGCCTGACTGCTGATCAATATGCATCCGTGATGAAAGAAAATTGTAATATAAATGTATGTGTATCAGGAAGGGATCACAATATACTCTCTCTCTCTCTCTCTTGGTGGATAAATCTCACATATTAGTCACTACCTCTCGGGGATTTTTCAATGTGTTCAAAGGGGCTGTTTATATAAAGGCAGGAGGGGGGGCAGGGCGGCAAAAAAGTTGAAAACAAAGAAAAAGACCCAATCCTACTCATTTTCTTTGGAAAATAATGAATAGACAAAATTACCCCTATTGGCCCGTACACTTAATTGTACTGGCCGATACACATTTTCTTAGGATTTACGTACATTTTTAACGACAGGTGGGTAATTCCTTATGGAAAAAGGCCGAGAACCCGACGTAATGTAGCTAGACTATTGGACTCACATCGGTCAGCCAACCAACACAAAAGAAAACTAGCTGGACAGGAGTGGAAGACAATAAAATCAAAGCCTATAAAAGACCGAGCTAGACTGGAGTGGACTGAACTGGATTGACTACAAGAAAAAAACTCTATGTGACGAAAAAGCTAATGGTACACAACGATCCGTCGACACAGGGGTTGTTATACCAATGCTTATTGGTATACCTTGGCTTAAGCCAAGACAGCTGGGCCGGGTAAAAGCCTGATGCCAAGGAAAGTGGGTTCGTACCTACGTGGAGGTGCCACAAAGGCTGCAGTTCGCATCAGCTGCCAAGTATGTTGATGTGAGACACAGCAAGGGTGGAGCAAGGGCAGAGACCAAGGGCTTCCCAGACAGAGCCTGAGGGTGGCAGTGCTGCAAAGGAGATGGCGCAGGATGAATATACGACGACAGTCACAGTCCGATGCTTAGGTCCGGAGTCAGGGTCCTGTATGTTTCTCTCTCTAGGATTCTAGAGTGAGAAAGTGAAAGTGTTCTGAAAAATCCAACCTTGCAAATGAATTCTCAAGACCTCTATTTATAGAGGTTGAGATGATGATGTCATCACGCGACACGTGGCGCTCCCCGGGAGTGACACATCACCAAGGGGGTCCACAGCTGTCGGTTCTCCACGGACTGTCAAATTGCATATTCACTCGGCCTGCCCCGCACAGCGTCGCTCTGTCTGTCTGGAAATACTGGCTCGCACAGCGTCGGTGTGGCTAGATAATCCCCTTGATCTAGCCTCCAATCCAAGCCTTTGTAGAGTCCCACAGGCCTGGCAGTCGTGGGGAAGACCCGATGCCTAACTGCCAGGGGAACTAGGCGCGATGCCCTCCAGAGACCTGCTCCCGTCTCGGAGTGACCTGGGGGTCATAGTCCATAGGGGTGCCATCGCAAGCCCCCAGTGTCCAGTGTCCAGTGTCGGAGCACGTAGGCCAGTGGGTGAGTCCTTGTGTCCCGAAGGAGTCGCCTATCCCGCGGGTGAGTCCTTGTGTCGAAACACTCAGAGCGCATCAAGGAAGCATCCCAAAGGAGCCGTCTACCAGACGGGCCAGGTAGCATCCCGGAGGAGCAGTCTACCTGGCGGAAGAGGAGTTGAAGAGCTCCCTGCCGGAGAAAGTGTCGCGGAGGAGTCGCCAATTCTGTAGGCCGAGGTAGCATCTCGGAGGAGCCGTCTACCTAGCCGACCAAGGTAACATCCCGGACGAGCCATCTACCTAGCGGAAGAGGAGTTGAAGAGCTCCCCAATAGAGATAGTGTCCCGGAGGAGTCGCCTATTTCGTAGGCCGAGGTAGCATCCCGGAGGAGCCGTCTACCTGGCCGGCTGAGGTAGCATCTCGAAGGAGCCGTTTACCCTGCAGAAGGGGAGTTCAAGAGCTCCCTGACAGATATAGTGTCCCGGAGGAGTCGCCTATTCCGTAGGCCAAGGTAGCATCCCAGAGGAGCCGTCTACCTGGCTGGCCAAGGTAGCATCCCGGACGGGCCATCTACCTTACAAAAGGGGAGTTGAAGAGCTCCCTGGCAGAGATAGTGTCCCTGGCAGAGTTAGTTGCCTATCGTCGCGGTGAGTCCTTGTGCCGGAACACTCGGAGCGAGTCAAGTAGCATCCCGGAGGAGCCGTCTACTCGATGGCCGAGGTAGCATCCCAGAGGAGCCGTCTACTTGGCGGAAGGGGAGTTAAAGAGCTCCCTGGCGGAGATAGTGTCCCGGAGGAGTCGCCTATCCCCGGGGTGAGTCCTTGTGCCAGAGCACTCAGAGCGAGTCAAGGTAGCATCTCGGAGGAGCCGTCTACCCGACTGGCCGCTGGCGGAAGGGGAGTTGAAGAGCTCCCTGGCGGAGATAGTGTCCTGGAGGAGTCACCTATCCCCGCATGATGTTGCACACTCCGGAGAGTGGGTTGAAGCATGTTCCACGACTAGGGCAAGGTGGCATGGTGTGGTGAAAGGATGGACCGATGCAAGGAGCATGGTAGTGTGACAGAGAGCCAGGGGGCGCGACTGTGTCAGTGGCACGGCGCATGGGCGCGGTGGAGTGAGTAAGGTGCCAGGGGCACGTCTGTGTTAGTGGCGCGGCGCATGGGCGCGACAGAGTAAGTATGGTGTCTGGGGCACAGTGTGACGTCTGGGCGACGGGGGTCGCGAAGTGAGTTCGGTCGACCGGGGTCGCGGAGTGACGTCCGGGCGACGGGGGTCGCGGAGTGAGTTTCGGGCGACGGGGGTCGCGGAGTGAATTTCGGGCGACGGGGGTCGCAGATTGAGTTCCGGGCGACAGGGGAGTTGCAGAGTCAGTTCCGGGCGACGGGGGTCGCGGAGTGATCTCTGGGCGATGGGTGTCGCGGAGTGACGTCCGGGCGACGGGGGTTGCGGAGTGTGTTCCGAGCGACGGGGGTCGTGGAGTGACGTTCGGGCGATGGGGGTTGCGGAGTGACGTCCGGGCGACGGGGGTTGCGTAGTGTGTTCCGAGCAACGGGGGTCGCGGAGTGATGTCAGGGCGATGGGGGTCGCGGAGTGACGTCCGGGCCCTTAAAGTGTAGTGAAGATGCTAAATATGGAAGCTAGGGGGAAGGCCAAGGCCAACCCCAGAGGAAGGCCGAGGCTGACCACAAGTGGGAGGCCAAGGCCGAGGCCGAGGCCAACCCCAAGGGGGAGGCCAAGGCCGACTTCCTTCGGTTGACACCAAGGTGCGCCGACTGCGAAGGATGAAGTGCGACGGTCAGAGCGTGATGAGCAGTCGCGCAAGGATTTGTTTCTTGGTGACGAAGTCTCGTAGAAAAGGTGAGAAGTGCACGTGACTTGAGCGTGCACGTATTGACCGGTTGGAGGGGTTGAATGTTGCCTGTTGCTTGTGCAGACATGTCATGTGAAATGGGACCCTAAGTGGGCCTTTTAGGTGTGACCAGAATATGTTGGGAACATAAGCCCCATGCGTGTGGTGTGCGCGGAGGGGCGACCCGAGCGGGCGCCGCACGCATATTCGCAAGTTCACACTTAGAAGAATTTCTGATATTTGTTGGTTCGAGAGTTGTTGACGTTATCACTGCATGATGAAGGTGAAGAGTAGGTGGCTCGAGCCACATTGTGCACCACCTACTGAAGCCTGAGTATGAATAGGAGTTGACACGAGGGCATGATGATAGAGCGCAGGGGTGCGGACGACAAGGGGCTACGGAGACGGAGCCCGAGTACGGGCGACAGGGGTCGGTTACGGGGTAAGTGGTTCGAGCTACCTCGCACACCACCTACCAAGCACATTGATGTCGGGGGACATTGTCATGAGGGGCGCAACAAGGGCCCGATCGGGCGTCGTGATGCTGGGGCAGTCCACGACGGGAGCCGGGGTGCGGGCGAGATCGGGCGTCATGATGTTGGGGCAGTCCACGACTGGCGCCGGGCGACAGGGGTCACAGAGACGTCACCTGGGTGATGGGCGACAAGCGTCGCACAATGAGTAGGAGTAGGTGGTTTGAGCTGCCTCGCGCACCACCTACCAAGGATGTTGATGTCGGGGTCGTCACGACACGGGACGTGATCAAAATTGCAAAAAAAGTTCGAAGTGTAGGAGAGTACGAGACGGGTAAGGGTGCACGTTGGTTGTCAATTTTTTTTCATGCCTGGGAGGATGGTGGCGATGATGTTTGGTGATGGTTGTCGGTCGTTGGGTGAAGGTAGGCAAGCTGAAGTTGTGTGTGGCGTCGGCTTCGATGTGGTATGAAGCTGAGGAGCGACCTTGGTGATGGAGGCCGAAGTGGGCATGGAGGATGGTCATGCGTTAGTGTTGAAGATTGGCCGTGGGTGAAGAAAAGAAGATGAAGGTTGAAGGTGGTGGCCTTTGTGTGGGGAAGGCCGAAATGGGTGGCCTTGGTTTGGGGAGGCCGAAATAGTGAAGGGATGGAGGGGCTTGTAGGGCCGAGCTTGGGAAGAAGGAGAGGTGTGAAGTGGGATGAAGGTGAAGAAGGGGGAGGAAGGGGGCTGTCGGCGGCGGCGAGGTGCCACGGTGGCCGAGGTCGCTGGGTAGAGGGGAGGGAAAGAGAGGGATGGGGGGAAGGGGAGAGGGAGGGCCAGGCCGGCCGACCAAGGCCCCTTGGGTGAGGTCGAGGTAGCACGACGTGGGGGCGGGGTGATGGGTGAGGGGGAAATGAGAGAAGGGGAGGGTGAGGGGGAAGGGAAGACGGGGCGGGAAAGGGGGTGAAGGCCGAGGCCAAGGGGGGTAGAAGGCCCAAGCCGACGAGGTGGGGAGGCCGAGGCCTGGGGGAAAGGGGAAGATGGGGAAAGGGGAAGGGAAAGGGGGCAGCAGCGGAGGCGGTGCCGCGGGTGGCCTAGTGACGGGGGGAAGAAGGGGCGGGGGAGAGAAGGGAGAAGAGAAGAAAGGTGGAGACGTGGGGGTCGTCGGCGAGGCCGACATCAGCCGGTGGAGGGCGAGGCCGAGGGAGAAGGAGGCAGCGGCGGCGCCAATGGCGGCTGCGGGGGCGCATGAAGAAGAAGGAGAAATAGATGGAAATTAGGGTTAGATTAGGGTTTTGAGGGAGCGGGTCGGTTTCGGGTGGGTCGGGTTCGGTTGGGGAGTTGGGCGAGGGGCTGAGAGAAAGAATGGGCGCCAGGGTCAAGCGCGGGTTGGGCAAGCGGGCGAGTCTCGCGGGGCGGGGTCTGCCCAAATCTGAAATGAAATTTGAATTTCAAAATTAAATAATTAAATAGATAACTTTTTTTTTTGACAATCCCTAAATAGGGAGCCCCCAAGAGAAGCTTCACAATTACAAGAAGATAGAGAGGAGTGGGATGGTGGGAGCAAAGAGAGGAAAATGTTAGAGGGAGAGTGATGGGGTTGGTGGGAGGGGAGATGAAAATTTTGAAAAATTTTCTAAGTGTAGAACGAGGGTGAGAGGGTGGTGACCCGACCGCGAGCAGGCCGAGTGAGAGGGAGGAGTGCGAAGGGAGTGAGAAAATTTTCTAAGTGTTGAGAAATTTTCCAAGAGTTGGACGAATACTAAGGAGAAGGATGTGAAAAAATTTTTGTAACAAAATTTTTCTAAGTGTTGAGCTCGGACAAGGGTATTGAGGAAGACCGCTGAGGGTGATCATCGATGACCGGTTGCGAAAAAAATGAAAATTTTTCTAAGTGTCAAATGTTTTTTTTAATAAAGGGTGGTCATGCGACCGCAAGCACGAGAGGTTGAGATGAGTGGGATGGGAGATTCAGGGTGATGGGCTGGCATCGATGACCGACTTAGTGACGGAGGTAGGGGAGGGTTGGTGAGGCGTGTTGCATGCATATCTGGCAGAGGCGGTCGCTAGACGTGGGGGGTGTCAATTGACAGAGTTGAGACTTGGTAACGTGGCTCGAGCCACCCCGCGCACCACGCACCAAGTTGGTGTAGGATGTGAGGCTGAAAGTGTTGGGAAAGGGTGAAGCCCTCAAGGTAGTGGGTGACGGTATCAAGAGTGGTGTCAGTAGACTTGTGCAAGAGCAATGTAGCTTGAAAATTTTCTAAGTCTGGAAAATGTAACTTCATTGATAACGAAGGATAGGCGACATGCCTTGATACATGGGTATGACGTACATGGAAACTTGCAAAATGAACGAAAAAAAAATTACAAGTGTGGAAAATGCACTAAGGCATGCCAAGGCTTGGTCGATTGGTTCAAATGTCCCGGACTTAGAGTTTGAGCTCGCCAGATGCAATTTTGTCAGCGAAGACGAACTTGAGGCCCCTGCACCACTTGAGACCGTGACCGACTTTTCGATGATAGGGGCAGTAGTTGGGATGGGCTAAGTCTTCTTGTGTAGGTTCAGTGTTGGCATTGGGCAGGGTTATGGCATTGTCGTTGATCCATGTCTCGAGGAGAGCTCTGACAGTCTTCAAGTCACATGGGTATTCCAGGGCAGGCGTTGGCTGCCCTCTCTTGTCAGGGCGCCCGTCCCTTCCTTGAGACTGACCCTTGCGGTTGTTATCGTCGCTAGTGGCTGCTTCCACCGTCGCGGCCAAGGCAATATGAGGTTGGGGTTTTGAGGTCTTTGACGGTTGATGCAAATGGGTACAAGGGTTTCATCCTTGTTGAAGTCGGTGCATTCCAAGCACTTGTGATGAAATCGCGTGACATAGGTGTTGAGATCTTCCCCGGGGTTCTGGCGGATTTCGGCAATGTCAATGATGGTCACACGCTCCGTCTCATAGTAAAACTTGTCAAGAAAAAGCTGAACCATAGTACTGTCAAGAATCTGATGATACCAAGAGTAGGCGAGGCCAGTCAGGGACTTGTGGAATTCACGAAGCTTCAAAGTGTCGTCCTCCCCGTAGTGCTCCAGAGAGCCAGCAAAACGGGTGATGTGCTCGCTGGCATTGCCCTATTTGCCGTTGAACAAGGTGAAGGATGATTGCTTGTACCTGACAGGGTAGGGCTTGGTAGTGAGGCTGCCAGAGTAGGGAGCATGGCCTGACATCTTAGAAGGGGAGTGTGGTAAGGATGACTGCTTGAGACGACGAAGGAAGGCATCAAAGTCATGTTTGGTGACGTACAAAGCATGTGAGGGTTTGTGCCCTGTCAGGGTGATTCGGGCACCAGAGCCCCTAGACGGTGAAACCTGAGGCATCTAGGGGATGATGATGGTCGATAAGGGTTGGTGGTGGGGATCAACTTGTTGGGGCATGGTTTACATATTGGTAGTGTCAGCTGTTGGAAGTCGGTCGGCAGGCAACGTCAACTGGAGTAAGCCGGGGGAATGACTTGTGTTTAGGTTTTGGTTGGTTATGTTGGGGTTAGGCTCCATCTCGATTGAGTCGTGGGTTTCGGATGAACTTCGTGTCGTCATGGGCTGAGGGGTCGTGACAGGGTGAATCTGTTGCAGTATGGGTCCAAGGTCTGCCTGAGGTCTTCGTGACGGCCTAACAGGATGCAGCACATCAGCTGCAGGAGGCGAAGATGTCGCAAGTCCTACCGCCAAAGGTCTAGATTATTATGGTGGTGGTGGTCGCGACACTGGAGCCTGAGTGACATCAAGAGCCAACCCAGGTCCAGAAGGTTGGACTGGTGCAAAGGTTTGTTGGGGGGCCATTGCCTGCATGGATTTTTGCATTTTCATGATGATTATCATGAGAGTAGCCTACGAGTTCTGTAGGTTGGCTATAGCGGGCGTGAACTGTTGGATGGCCGCATTGACTGCAACTTGTATGTTAGGTGCGACAGCTAGTGGCCGGTCTTGGTGACGCATGGCACTAGTCCCTTCTTGTTCTTCGGGGTGATCCTCCTCTGGCACGGTACAGATGAGGCCTTGGCTGGCAGCCCTCGTAACTCTTCGTCGTGGAGGCATGGTGCCTAGGTGTAGCGGACAGGCAGACTGCAGTACGATGCTCGCCTCCCCAGCGGAGTCGCCAAAATGATGCCAAGGAAAGTGGGTTCGTAACTACGTGGAGGTGCCACAAAGGCTGCAGTCCGTGTCAGCTGCCAAGTATGTTGATGTGAGACATAGCAAGGGTGGAGCAAGAGCAGAGACCAAGGGCTTCCCAGACAGAGCCTGAGGGTGGCAGTGATGCGAGGGCGATGGCGCAGGATGAATATACGACGACAGTCACAATCCGATGCTTAGGTCAGGAGTCAGGGTCCTGTATGTTTCTCTCTCTAGGATTCTAGAGTGAGAAAGTGAAATTGTTATGAAAAATCCAACCTTGCAAATGAATTCTCAAGACCTCTATTTATAAAGGTTGAGATGATGATGTCATCACACGACACGTCACGCTCCCCGGGAGTGACACGTCACCGAGGGGTCCACAGCTACCGGTGCTCCACGAACTGTTGAATCGCATATTCACCCGGCCTGCCCCGCACAATGTCGCTCTGTTTGTCTGGAAAGACTGGCTGGCACAGCGTTGGGGGTCATAGTCCATAGGGGTGCCATCGTAAGCCCCCAGTGCCGGAGCATGTAGGCCAGTCACGAAGACACCCTGGCGGAGATAGTGTCCCGGAGGAGTCGCCTATCCCGCGGGTGAGTCCTTGTGCCGGAGCACTCAGAGCACGTCAAGGTAGCATCCCGGAGGAGCCGTTTACCTGACGGGCCAGGTAGCATCCCGGAGGAGTCGTCTACCTGGCGGAAGCGGAGTTGAAGTGCTCCCTGACGGAGATAGTGTCCCAGAGGAGTCGCCTATTCCGTAGGCCGAGGTAGCATCCCGGAGGAGCCGTCTACCTGGCCGGCCAAGGTAGCATCCCGAAGGAGCCGTTTACCCGGCAGAAGGGGAGTTCAATAGCTCCCTGACAGATATAGTGTCCCGGAGGAGTCGCCTATTCCGTAGGCCGAGGTAGCATCCCGGAGGAGCCGTCTACCTGGCTAAAGGGGAGTTGAAGAGCTCCCTGGCAGAGATAGTGTCCCGGAGGAGTCGCCTATCGCCGCGGTGAGTCCTTGTGCCGGAGCACTCGGAGCGAGTCAAGGTAGCATCCCGGAGGAGCTGTCTACCAGACTGGCCAAGGTAGCATCCCAGAGGAGCCGTCTACCTGGCGGAAGGGGAGTTGAAGAGCTCCCTGGTGGAGATAGTGTCCCGGAGAAGTCGCCTTCCCTGCGGTGAGTCCTTGTGCCGGAGCACTCGAAGCAAGTCAAGGTAGCTTCCCGGAGGAGCCGTCTACCCGACTGGCCGAGGTAGCATCCCAGAGGAGCCGTCTACCTGGCGGAAGGGGAGTTGAAGAGTTCCCTGGCAGAGATAGTGTCCCGGAGGAGTCGCTTATCCCTGCATGATGTTGCACACTCTGGAGAGTGGGTTGAAGCATGTTCCACGACCAAGGCAAGGTGCGTATGGTGTGGTGAAAGGATGGACCGATGCAAGGAGCATGGTAGTGTGACAGAGAGCAAGGGGGCGCGACTGTGTCAGTGGCGCGGTGCATGGGCGCGGCGGAGTGAGTAAGGTGCGAGGGGCACGTCTGTGTTAGTGGCGCGGCGGAGTAAGTATGGTGTCTGGGGCACAGTGTGACGTCCGGGCGACGGGGGTCGCGAAGTGAGTTCCGGGCGACGGGGGTCGCGGAGTGACGTCCGGGCGACGGGGGTCGCGGAGTGACGTCCGGGCGACGGGGGTAGCGGAGTGAGTTCCCGGCGACGGGGGTAGGTCCCGGAGTGACGTGTAACACTCCGATATTTTTCGGACCTAATTAGAAATTTTAGCGGCGGATATATGTTTTTAGCTACGAACATTTAGTTACCATCGATATATTTTTAGCGACACTTAGTATAGCAGGTTATCTAACCAAACCATTAAAATTGTTTGAGCACCTAAACTATTGGAAATAGTTTATTTTGGACTATTTCGTAATAATAACAAGTTGTGGGTGCATCTTTTAATAACTAACGAAACTTTAGGGGTTCTTTTTGGTAATTGTCTTTTTAGGGTTTTACATGTATATATAGTCGTATACTATACATCAGCCGTTCCCTTCCCCACACCCGGTTCTCTGGTTTTACGATCAAGTGAAATAGAGAGATACAGAGAGGCATAGAGAAAGGATCAGCAGAGAGAGAGAGAGAGGCTGAGAGAGGGCCAACAGGAAATTTCGGCGACAGGAAAATCCGTGATCGAAGTGCAAATCCGGCTAGAAGCAACGAACGAATATCGGTAAATATCCAAACTATGTTCCTCGATTTAATTCATGAAATTTAGTGTATTGCGATGCGGGGCTGAGATGTGCATTGTGAGAGTGTGTGAGTAAGCTGTGCGTGAGGTGTTTGAGAGTGAACCATTTAGAGAGCATACTGTGTGTACAGAGAATGGGTGTGGCCGTGGGATTGCTTGTAAGGCAGCGAGTGATGTATAGGGTGGTCTATATGGTTTGCGGCAGCGAGGTGATGGTGGTGTAGGTGGCTTGCAGTGGCGAGGTGGATGGTGCTTGCAACACCAATATAGTGCAGCGGGTTAATGGTGCTGGTGCATCTCAACCTGGAGTTCTGGGTGTGTCTTGCATGTGCCGTGTGTGTATGCCACGGAGATTTACGGTTGCCGCAGGGCAGTATATGGGGGAGTGTTTGTGTGTGACTTAATGCGTGAACTTGTGTGTTTGGGGTGAGTGAGGGGCTGCATCGCAGCCATGGTCAAGGGTACTGCCGCAAGGCAGTGTACCCATGTGTTTTGTGTGTGTGTGTTGTGTGCTTGTCTGTGCAACCGTGAGTGAGGTGTGTTGTATGTGTGAGTGTAGGGGATCTTGGGTTTGGGAATATGTTGCAGAAGGGTACTATTAAAATGGTTTTGGGTATTCTTTTGGAATGTGTGTATTGGAGTTGGTTACTCGCGAATACCCGTATAGCAAATGCAAGAATGCTGGGCAGGTGTATAAGAAGGTCTTATCGGGTGCAAAGCCAGCCGCTCTTGAGAAAGTGAAGGATCTCCAAGTTAAGCAGTTTATAGAGAGGTTTCTTGTTCCTGGATCTCCATCAACTTAAGAGTATTTTAGCTCTAATGAAAAGAAAGAATTTGGATTGAAAAGGACGACAATCGACAGAAAGTCGATTGAGTTTGTCTTACAAGTGACTGGCTCAAGGATGGTTTGCACATATGAGTTTGTGTTCAGTCTTGATGCTGATACAACACTTTCAGTTGCTTGTGAGATGGTTGAGCAAGATGAGTTATTCTTTGAAGATGTTGCTGCAGTAACTGAATTGATGGATATATGGCTTTTGGAACTTGTACCGAGCTAGAAACCTTCAGATTTGAGTCGAGTAAGGTTCTCAGATGGGATTTTGCTGGACTACAGAATGATCAGCACCCATTGAGGTGTTCTGATGTGAAGAATGGTGTTGAACAGTCGAGCTTTAATGGATCAGTCATACCAAGTGAAGATTGGGATATGAAATTACCGATCTATCCATGCCAAAACTGCATGTGCTGTGCATATGCGGTCTTAACGGCCGAATTTGAACGGCCGTTCGGTTTTGGAGCTATTTGCAATGGTTTTGTCAACCTCAAGGGACATTATTGTAAAAGTTGTAAACACGAGGGGCAAAGTGCAAAAACGTGTAAACTACAAGGGACAATTTTGTGATTAACCCAAAAATAAATCAGCATACCGAGACCGCACTGTCATTACTTGATTGGCTTATAGTCGGCACAACTCGCAACCTCTGATCGTATCGAACGAGATCAACTAATCAAATAAGATCTTCTCATCAGAAACCATTCAATATATATATATATATATATATATATATATATATATATATATATATATATGTGTGTGTGTGTGTGTGTGTGTGTGTGTGTGCAAACTTTATTATACCCTTTCCCATATAACCGTTCATCGCATCTTAAGACGGCTAGTTATTCTGATCTGATAGCCAAATCTTTAACCTAGTCTTATCGACGTACTCACAATAACAACTTTCTCGTTGTAGGCGTATTAACACCATTCCTCGTTCTCTGGTCACTTCGGATGTTTAATTACGTGCGTTCCCAAAAAATTAGGGCCAACATGACAAATTATCAAAATATCCCCTAATGGGCATGGGCGGGGCTTGGACTAGCCCAGCCCAGGCTGAGCGGGCTAGCCAAGAAAATGGGCTGGGATCGGGCCTAAGGGGTGGGGAATCTGGTTAGGCCGGGCCGGGCCAAAAAAGAGGGATATCCAGGCCCAGTCGAAGCCCTGGCCCAATATTTAGGGCCGTGCCAAGCCTAGTCCCATTAATTTTTTTTTTATTTTCCAAAAGATCTTGTTATTCTTTTTTTAAATCCTGAGGTTATTCCTCAAGGCCTTTGACACTTCACCCACTTCATGGATTTATATTAGAATTCAATTCACCTTTTTTTGTTTGAAACAAAAAGAAATTTAAATTACATAATTTTTATTTATGTTTAGAACACATAAAATGAAAATGTGATAATTTTTTTTAATTATTCCATTGGCTTGTGATGCAGAACACAAAGAAAATTCTGTAACGGAAGCATTAAATGAAAGCCCACTCAAAAATCATCAAAAACACGTCACCGTCACCACACACCCACACTTCACTGCATATGTTAAAGAAAAAACTGATCATATGAATTCAATAACACCTCCAAAACTATTAATTAATTAAAAAGATCCAAAATGTAATAAAATGGACTTAAAAGGTCGAGCCGGGCCAAGTCTGAGCTTTTTTAGGGCCCGACCAAAAACTGGCCTTTTAGGGGCAAGGCGGGCCCGAGCCCATTTCCCTAATATTTCAAGCCCATGTCCCTAATATTTCGGCCTGGCCCTAGCCCTTGGCCCTATGGACCAGGGCCGCACTATTCCCGCTTAAGGGCCGGGCTGCCACGCTGGCGGCCTAGCCCTTTTGACACCTCTAGCATTACACCACCGACACCCTAAAACCCATTTTTAGATGTTCTACATCCATCTTTGTACCAAAAAGTCCTACAAAAAAATTATATGAAAAATTATCAAAACATCCCTAGCTCAGGTAAAATTACCAAAATACTCCCTAGTGGTCATCGCCTCTATAAAAGTCCCAAAACCACTTCAAAACATCTTTTTAAGCATCTACATTAGTTTTTCGGACTAAAAAGTCCTTCGGATATTTTTCGCTCAAAAATCCCTTACCGACAAATTAACGAAGCGCATGGAAGCAGGTTCTGCTAAAAAATAGCTATCGGCTTCAAATTACTTTGAAACATTGAAGCATTACATCATTTTAAGGTCCTCACAAAATTTCTATGCAAAACTGCGTTAGTTTACTTTTTAAAAATTCACCATACAATTTTACATTGACCTCAGAAAAATATGAAACTTTCCCACATTGTACATTTTTCATAAAAATAGTAGGGTCCTTTTTTTTAATCTTTATCAGATTCTGCTCTGGAACATTTTCAAAAATTCGCACAATGGACGTCCTGAACCGTAGCCCCCTTTAGTGACAATTACATGCACTGTTCACTAATTAACAAATTAACCCATACACACTTCTTCACCTTTTCCCACACACACTGTCTTCTTCCAGTTTCCTTTACTGTCGAACATCCACAACCACATAATTCGTTCATTTCATCACCTAATTTCACATACAACACCCACTACCACCTAATACACACACACACACACACATGTTTGCACCCTAACACACCACTTCCGAAAATTCACACACACACACACAATATCACAGGATAGTAGCATCCCCTGTTGTCGCTTCCCGCCTTCCCCTTCACCTGTTTCACATACACACCCCACACCACATAGTCACACACACTACACACCCCACCATATAAAACACAAACACACATTTATGCAACTCGTAACCATACACAAACCCACGACACCATGTTGCTGCAACAGCAGTGACCCCCCCCCCCAAGCCACACCCTCACAGCACACGCACTCACACACACTTAGCATACTTCCCCCTCCCCTTCTCAGCCACCATGTCTACTCCCTTTCCCTTTAAAGTGACACACACACCCCTATGCACACATAAATTGCACACCAACACACACACACACACACCTAAAACTGGTTACACATCCACACACCATGAACACACACACTATTACACTAATTAAACCCAAAAATTACAACAAAAGAGGGAAATGATTACCCTTTGCTTTTGGGTTTTGATTTCTTCCCCTCTTTTCTCTTTCTTCTTCTTTCCCTCCTTTTTTTCTTTAACCCCTCCCCCCTATTAGTTACCCCCAAGTAGTACGTGGCAATCTTTCATCAATCCTCCCTCACAAATTGATACATAACGACACTAGTCAACCCTTTTCATAATTTACAAATGGCCCCTCAACTTTTCATTATTGCATTTTGACCCCCCAAAACTTTGCATATTTGCATCTGGCTCAAAGGCCAAATTAGCCCCTCATTTTATTAATACCACTTAATGATCGATAAAAAATAACGCTATCGATAAGAGTAACTCCCTTAATTAAGGTCTTACACCCCCCCCCCCCCCACAAATAAAGTTTCATCCTCAAAATACTGACAAACTTTATTCCACAAATAAATGCGGATATTTTAACCCCATTGATGCCTCGAGTTCCCAAGTAACTTCGTTTACCGCATGTTTTTTCCAGACAACTCTAACTAGTGATGATACTTGAACGTAATACTTGTTACTCTTTGTCAACCACTTTAAACGATGCATCCTGATACAAGAGATTATTTGAATTTCAACTAGATCACATGTGTAGGGTCGAAACATATTTCCTGAGCATTGAACGTGAAACGCACTATGTAGTTGGCTCAATGTTGGTGGTAGATCGAGCCTATAAGCTATCATCTCAATCCTTTATAGAATTTTAAATGGTCTGATAAACTTCGAACATAACTTTTCCTGCCTTCCAAATTGCATGATTCCTTCCCATGGTGACACTTCTTTAATAAAATACTAGGTCAACTACCTCAAACTCTAATATTCTACACCTCTCGTCAGCATAGCTTTTTCTGTAGATTCTGCACATTATGAATTCTCTCTTGGATAACCCTCACCTTGTTTTCTGTTTCTTTGCATAGTTTCGTATGAAACAATCATCATTCCCCAATTGTGTCCCAACAAATGGGCTACAACATCTACAGCCATACAATGCTTCATAGCTGTCTATGCTCGATTAATAACCATTGTTATAGGAGAATTCAATTAAGGAATACTATTCGTCCCAGGCTCTTCTAAAAATAATAATGCCATCCTCAACATATCTTTCAATATCTATACAGTACATTATGATTTGACACCCTTATGCGGGTGAAAGACAGACTCATGGTTAACTTCTCTTTCCCTTTTCTTCTTGAAAACTCTTCCAGTATCCTTGCATCTCTATCAGACACTATGGTTATTGGCACTCCATAAAGACTAAGCACTTCCTTAATTGAACTTTAGGCAAGTCATCTAGTAGTACCCTTCTCGGAGATAGGGATAGGAATAAATCAGGCCGTCTTAGTCAACCCACTACAACCCAAATAGACGTGTATCTATTAGTTGTTCGTAGTAATCCAAAGAAAAAATTCATCATAATGTGTTCCTATTTCCACTCAGGTACAAGGAGTGGTTACAACTGTCGGACAATCTTCTTATGGTTCGCCTTCAGCTACTGGCAGGTCAAACATTGGGATATAAATCCTGATATATCCCTCCCCATGCTAGCCTACCAAAAATTTTGGCATGACTCATGGTACATTTCCGTTTCGACTGAGTGAATCGGTACTTAAAACTATGAGTACCTTCATAATTTATTTTCCTCAATTCCTCACTAAGCGGAACATATAGCCGACCTTCATATTTTTAAATATCATCCTCTTCACAATCGCCATTCTCCTTCTCATACCTTTTAAATTCCTAATGGATCTCAAGCAACCTTTTGACTTGACCTTAAGCTTCGTTGATCCGATCACGAAGCGTTGGTCACTTTTTTTATGTGAAACAGATTGTTACTTCCTTCCCTCCTTACTCAAACTTTGACTTTTAGTTCATCAAAATTTTTAATGATTGCCTTTTTTCCCTTATAGGGAATCTTAGAGAAGTTCCCAATGACTTTTCGGTAGCCTCCGACTGGGCGTAGGAAGCTATCAATCTCAAAAATCGATGTTGGACATTTCTGATTTGACACTTTTTTAACTTTTTTGGGATCCCCTAACCTATTTCAGCATCAACCCCATACGTCCAGATTTCCCTGTCAAAGTTCATATTTCTTGAATTTGACATACAACTTAGACTCTCTTAAACTTTGCAAAACTTGCCTCGAGTATTGAGGAAGCTCCTCCTTGCTTTTAGAGCCCTTCACAAGGTCATCAATAAGGTGACAACATAATGATCAAGTACTCTCGAAAGACTTAATTCATCAAAGCTCCTCCTTGCTTTTAGAGCCCTTCATAAGGACATCAATAAGGTGACAACATAATGATCAAGTACTCTCGAAAGACTTAATTCATCAAATCTTTAAATGCCACAGAGGCATTAGTTAATCCATATGGCATCACCAAGAATTCATAATGCTCGTCTCTGGTTCTAAAGACAGTCTTAACAATGTCATTCTTCTTTATGCTTAACTGATGATGACCAATTCTAAGGTCAATCTCAGAAAGAAAACACTTAGCACCTTGCAACTAATCAACATGTCATCTATATTAGGCAATGAATATTTATGTCTGACTGTCACTTTATTCAACTTCCAATAATCAATACGTAGTCTCATAAACCCCTCTTTCCTTTTTTGCTTTCAATAACCATCACCTTCCTTTGGGGTACCTCCATACAATATGATCTGGCTTTAACATTTGAAACAACCCCTTTAAACATTAGCTCAGTGGCTTACTCACATATGTAAAACATGCTTCAATTGCCTTAACATAGTCTGTACCCTTGTCACTGAATCTGCACCATTTACATTCTCTATTTCCTCTTCTTTGTCCTAAACTTTGTCCGCAGTGTTCCTCGTCTACTCTATCCCTAATTTTTTTCCACTCTTCCAGTATCGGTCCTGGATTCTACCTCTTTTAATTCTTGCTCCCTTCTTTCCTCCCATACCTCTTTATTCTCTGCTTCTATCACTCGGTTTTTCTACTACGTCAGTAGAAATTCCCTAATGGAACCTCCTTACTTGGCTTCTTAAGGATTATTTCAAACCTTTCTCAATTTGTTTCGCTTTATGATTTTCTGTCACCACTGGACAAGGGTAGAATTTGCCAACTCACCAATTTCCATGATATCTTTTTCCACCTTTTTATCCTTCAACTTTAACATGAGAAAATCTTTCTCCAACTTACTCTGCAATTTAAGCAGAAAATATATATCACTAACGTGTGACCTGAACCTATTCTAAGTAATCTAGGCTCGATATGTCTTCCTGCTCTACTTAACTTGTTTTGCCCGTAATTTCAATAATTTTTAACTTATTTTTACATGTGGCTGGCGGAAATCATCTTCTAACGTCATCCCACATCTTATTAACTCGAATGCTTTCTCCATCTCTCAAATCCACGTGGTTGTCCACACTGGACCATTTCCATCTTGTAAGATTTTACTCGGGTAGTCATCTTGAAAGTTTCGAGATCTAAATTCCTCTTTTTTTTCTTTTACTGGGCTGTCGTGGCAGCAAACACTGGTTGTACCATTGGGAGCTCCTACGACCTTTTGTAGAAGTCCCACTAGTTCTTTCATAAGGTCTTCTTTACTGCATTATTATTCCTTCCACTTACGTCCTCGACACTGATCAAAATCATTTATATTGAGGGCCTCTCTTGATTGGGCCCCTTTCTCATCTTTCCAAGGAAAGAGTAGCGTGATTTCAAAAATTATGCACCATAATAATAACTTTGATGCTTAAACAACTAATGATTTTCATCATTAAATGACCTCTTATACAACAGTATTAAAACGACACTAGCTCCACATCACCATTCTCCTTCTCAATAACAAATTTAGGTCCGATTACAAAAGCAAACTCCACCCCTACTTGTACAATCGTCAGTCTAGGAGAAGCCGTAAGGCTTCTTCAACAATTCTAGGCTTCAATGACTCATTTAGAATCACTTGACTCCTGTCTTTAGGTATAGCCCTATTAGGACGGCAATCACGAACAACCTACTGTATTTTTGGACAACCCGTATATTGGCCTCCACTATCTCCATTAATATCTAATTCGATACTTACTTGTCCTTTATGTTTAACTTTCAGCCTCTCTATTGTTTGGTTAATACTGCTAGTTAGGGAGTCGAACTAAATTGTCGATTCGTCCTTTTTTTTTCATCACTTGGAAGTACTTTCTCTTTTGAAAATTTATCAAAACTCTACAAATTCTCACCCTTGGCTCCTCAATTTCTTCATTCAAGGTTTTCACAATAAAAGTGTTCTACCTCATCCATCTCTTCACTAGGTCCTTCTCATTCAATTCCTATCAGACTTTCATCCGATTCTTTCAACTCTAATTTCATCTCATGTACATCTTCATCAGGGTCTCTTTCGGGATCCGATACTGTAACTCGTTATCATCAAACCAGCCCTCTAAATCTAAGCCAACCAAAATTTCTTCTATTCCATGCAGCAATAGCAGAGGAATGCTGAGGTCATAAATAAATATGTCTTAGCCAACCCCGGCCCGCATATCTCAACTATCATTATAGTTCAACCAAATTATCAAAATTCTTCCACTCATCTCATTGACAACTTAGGCATTCCATCAAACACTTCTTAAGTCTAGAATCACGCGCCTAAGATCTGATACCAACTTGTGACACCCTCAACCCTGGTGACACCACCCGAGCTGAGTTGTCTATTATAATCATCTCATAATCCTATGCAGAATACAGATCAACTACAACATCAACTTCCATTTATTACAAGGCTATAAGCATACTGTGCAGTCATATAAGTCAACTACACCAAAAATGCATCATTAATAAACGCTCCGAAAAGGTGTCCTTACAAAAAAAATTCTGAAAACAAACACCATTTTGTAGTGGAAGACTTTCAAGCCTTTAAAACAACATAAACATTTACAATGTAGTACACTATTGTAGTCGTGTAGCTCCTTACTAAGTACCCTACAGCTCAATCTTTGCCCTATTATTTCTAGCTTGGCTCACCTCTCTCAACTTATCACTTCGCTCAGCTTTTCTAGCTTGTCTCTTTTCCCTTTCTAAAGGGTTCTCCTTGGTCAATCTTATAATCAACAACAACACAACGTAAGGAATGAGTGCAAATCTTCCAGTAAAGAAACCATGAGGAGTAACGTGAATAAATAATTTGAGAGTCTCAAAGGAATAATGATCATCTGAACGATAACAATGAATCAAGAGTTTAATATAAAATTTAGCATCAAACTAATTCGTTAAACGATCTTTTTCTTTCGTTAGACTAAGCAACTTTAAGGTCTAACAGAATAACATTACTCCACCTTATCATGGACAAGACTGGCTGACTATGCAAGTGGACACAATATCAATATACACAAATGTAAACATCAATGAAATACAAGTCATTAAAATCATTAACATCTAATAAAATCAATCATATACTCAAACATTACAGACTCGACTCGAGCGTCATACATCCTTGTTGCCAGTGATCATATTTCACAAACCATCCTCCTTATATTGGTGTCTCGTTACAGGAGTGTTCATCTCAGTTTGACTATCATAAAAAGGGGAACTCATAAAGAGAGTTTGTCCCTAACTGCGTTACAACTAAACAACATGGCTTTATCAATGAGGCGGACTAAGGAAAAATTATTTCACCTTATCTAAAAGAGATATCGGTCATCAATAATTGCCGACATCTATCGACAACAGCACCACAGTCTCTACACAACATCATGATCAACAGCAGGATGGAACATGGAGAAACTTAACCACAAATCCTCAACAATGTTCATAATAGGAGAGATATCTGTTATTAATAATTGTTGTTATCACACAACAATTACATAACATCATTACCAACGATAGGTATAGTAATTGAACCAAATCATAGCATACAACGAAACGTATTATCCTTAATAAACTTCATCAATTCCTCAATAACATAATTTAAACAAACGAATACCTGTCACAATGACTACCTATGTCCAATCACAACAACATAAATTTAACATAAGTTCCTCAACATGGCATGCTAATCGAAACAATAAATTAGCATATCAGAACCGCACTGTCCTTTCGTGATTGGCTTACAGCCGACGCACCTTCGCAGCCTCTGATCGCAACGAGTCGGATCACCTAATCAAACAAGATATTTCTCCTTAGACACCATTCAAATATATACGCACACTTTATTCTATCCCTTCCATTTAACCGTTATAGTGTCTTACGGCGGCTAGTATCCTTAACCTAGCTTTATTGACATATTTGCAATAACAACTTCCTCGTTTCAGGTGTATTAACACAATTCCTCGTTTTCCATCACTCCGGACGCTTAATTACGCTTTAGCACTCACATGGCAAATTACTAAAACAACCTCCTGATGACCATTACACCACTAACACCCTAAAACCGCTTTAAAACACCATTTTAGATGTTTTACAACTCCGGGCCAAAAACTCATTTAGGAAATTTTAGAGGAAAAATGACCAAAATAGCCCATGGCTTAGGAAAAATTACCAAAAATACCCCCTAGCGCCCATCGCCCTTATAAAAATCCAAAAACCAATTTGAAACATCTATTTAAGCATCTACATTCATTTTTCCGACTAAAAATGTAACATCCCGGAATTTTTCGGAACGTTAACGCTCAATCGATCAGTACACTAAGATAATACTATCTCAAACGCAATCAAATAATACCATCAATCTGTCAGAGCAACTATTCGTCAATCAAACTATACTCTCAATCAACTATCATAATTGAAATACCAAGTCTAAGTCTAAGAAAATTTAAACGATAGTATTTACCCACGCAGGGGTTCTAATGATGAATACCAAAAATCTAATTCCTTCGCTTTCGCTTGCTCGGCTCTAATCCCTATTCAGGTAACTTACTGTTGGCTGTCACCTGCGGAAAGGAAGTCAAAGGGGAGTGAGCTTTCGAGAGCCCAGTAAGGTCGCACAAAGATTTAAAAATAAGAAAACGATACGGACGATTTGACATTTAAACCAATCGAAAATTTTGAAAGCGGATAAACATAACGATTCAAACAATCTTTCTATATACAATCAAATGATAATTTTAAAAGGGTTTTCAAAGAAAACCACAACATTTCAATATAAACAACACAGGGATGAGTATCAACTCAGTTCCCTTAAATCGATAACCATTTTCTTTTTTTTTGGAAACACTTAAAATGCAATAAACATAAATAGGAAATGTTGAACATGAGCAGTACAGAAGCAAAGCCACCCCGGCAGTGCTCGATCGCTTTACATATGCATATGTAACACTGACTAGTCCATCTAGGTACTAGTTAACCCAACCAACAGACCATCCTTATAATGCCAACAATACAGACCATCCTTATGGCTCCCAAGTTACTAACTCATGTCAACATTGAGAAGCAATAAATGCATTTGATAATATTCAAGGAATTTAAACACAATTCAAAACATTTTATAATGATTGAATTTAGTAAACAGATGAGAGTAACGAATTCCAAACGATCGCTATCAGGCTCAAATTAGGGTTTCATGGACAGTTTCAAAACAAACGCTTTTTATTTCAAACATAGAAATCAACAATCAATGTATTTTGTAAACTGTTATTACAAACATTTGAAACAGAATAACGAAATGGGGTTCGGAGAGAAATCCTTATCTCGGTCCAAGCTAAGCGATGCTACCAATCCACGATCAATATTTTCTGAATAACCTATATTGGCAATCCACTTGTTAGAACATAATCTATACTAATATACTATAAACCTAGCATCAACTACCCAGACGACGCTCACTTCTAATCCCGAAATCGCGCAACTCAAACGGTTCCCGCACACGGCTAACCTAACCGAAATCCTCGTACGTTTCTTAATGTGTACCGACACTCTAAGATTAATAATAATTTATTCTAAAACACTTTTATAGGTTAAAACGTTATTAAAAGTCCAATATGAATTTTCTGAATTTTTGAATATTTTCGAATTTAAAATAATTTCCTTAAATGCAATAAAAATCCATAAATTGCCAAAATTACTTCCAACTGAAAAATAAGTCCCATAATTTTTATACAAACTTTAAAAAATATATAAAAATTATAGAAATTAAAATCAGAATTTAAAAGACACTAAAACTATTTCTTTATTTTTTTCATTTTGCTAAATTCAATGCGATACTGAAAATGATAACAAATCGACTCCAAAAATCATCAAATTTTTACTGAGTCTTTATTATACTATATAAACACTACTCTAATTTTCCCCAGAACATTTTCAGGGTTTAAAGGTTCCTAAGGGATTTTCCAAATCTGAAATTACAGAAAACACTAAAAATTCATACAATCTCAGAAAATTATAAAAATTTTCCAGAAATTCTAATTTAGCTTGTAGTATTATACCTTAAAATTTTAAGCGTTAACAATTACTGTACGCTATCCTTTGCACGCATTTCGCTCAACGCTAACCGTTACCCATTATTTCACAATTGCACTCAAAACAGCACTAAGCTACTATGCATATTCACACGTCACAATTGCAACTCACACTCTGATATTCATGCACTCACATATGCTTGCATCACCTCCCCTCCATTGTCTTCTCTTTTATTTCTCCAACACCCACATGCCCGCTCAACATCACTCACATACAGAATATATATACACACACACACTGCACACATACATGTGAACACACACACTCTCCTGTAAAACCTCACTCAGTTTCCCTCGTCTCATTGCATACAGCAGACATGCATACATTAGATACATCCTTCACCCGTTTACTCATCATTCAAACAACCCAAAACCCACTATACATATGAACCTATGAGCACGCACACAACTCACATATTTCTCAACCCACTGCCTTGAGACATAGCTACTCCAATCTTCCTTATCTAGGGCTTAACCCACATGCACAGCCACATATAATCACCCATGAAACACTCACACACACAGCACTACAGCCCACACATAGCAGCAATACATACACTCTATCATATGGCTGCATAGCAGCTCACACACATGCATCACACACACTAACACAAGCACACAACTCACACACACCTAGCTGTCTCTTGGCAAACCCTGCCACTCATAGCTTTACACACAATTGCACACACGAACACATGCACACACAGTTGTCTTCAAGACAGCCTTTCCCAAGCACACATATTCACACATTTGTGCACACAACACACGCACTCAGCACACACATGCACTCGGCTGCCTCTTGGCAGCTTCACTATACCCAAAGCTATTTCTTGACAGCTTTTAACACACGCATGAACACACAACACACACCCAAGCACACAACTCTCACACACATACGCACATAGCTGCGTAGTAGCTTCACTCACACACACAAATAGACTCGAATGCACCACGCAGCACACATAAACGCGCACACACACATGGCCGCACACCTGCACAACACTTACACCAAGCTGCCTCTCTCTCTCTCTCAACACATGAAGTCACAAAATCAACAACACTAACCAGGGACAGCCGTGGCCATCACCCACAAGTTTCACGGCAACTCTTCCACGGCAGCAATGGCTTGGCATAGCCCACAATAGTCACAGCAAATCTGGGTTTCCTTCCCTATCGCAGTCACCATCTTCACAAATATTTTGCTTCACTCATCATGGCCATGAACCCACAACACTTTACAAATTAACCCAAAACCTATATACTTCTCTCTCTCTCTTTGATGAACTCAAACTTGCTTGTACCCAGCCATGTGCAGCCGTGCAAACACAGCCATGGCAGCCCCTCCATGGCTATCCTCACCCTTTCTTCCTTACCACTCTTAGACCCACATATATACTTGCACTCATTATACTCTTACGTAGAGGCTATACGCACACACACACAAAGGCAAAAACTCACACACAGTTTATAGCGCACACACAAAAACACACTGAAAACCCGCATGGCCATGGTAGCCTCCAAACCAATTCAGGGCAGTCATCACCCTTACCTAACAACCAACCCCTTTTTCCTTCTACTTTCCTCCTTCCTCTGTACCCCTCACGCACTTAACACGCACCTTTCACCTGCGCACACCCACACAAGCACACACACACACACACCGCAGCAGCCCCCACCCGATCACAAACCTCTCACGGCAACTGTTTCTCCACTGCCCTAAAACTCACAAGGTTCTCACGGCATAACCCCAAACACACACACACACACACACACACACACACACACACACACTTTTGCACGGCATGTACAACCCGCGGCAACCCCCTTACAGTTTCATAAACTTTCAATAAATCTGAAGAAAATTCAGCTAGAAAACTCACCGAAAAGTTTTGCCGGAGCATCCCTCCGTCCATTCCTCTCTTAACCATGTCTCAGAAATTTGGAATAAAAATTTAGGCCGGCTGTCTCCCTCAAAAATGGGTATAAATAGAAAACCCTAAAAGATAAACTACAAACAAAAACTTCCTTGAAGTTTTGTTAATCCTTTTAAATTTCACCCGCGACTTACTATTATTACAAACAGGTCCAAAATAAATAACTTGCTATCACTTATGTGCTTGAAAATTTTAATATGTTTGATACGCTACTCCGCTTCCTTATTGGTTGCTAAAAGTCGCTAAAAAATATCAACGTTAAGTAAGAATATTGTCGCTAAAAGTTTACCCATAAAAAGTTTGGTCACGCTAATTACTAAACATTTAATTCGCCGTTAAAAGTTGTTAGAAAAATATCGGCGCTAAGAAAAAAAAATATTTGCTGCTAATAATTTTAAATACCTTCAAAAAATTTATCGAGGTGTTACAAAAAATGTTAATTTGGGATTTTTCACTTAAAATTCCCAACCGAGAATTAGCGGAGCGCTCCGAAGCTAATTCCACTAAAAATAGTTATCGGCTTCGAAATGCCCTGGAAGTTTAAATTGAAGCATCATATCATTCTAGGGTCCTCATAAAATTTCTACACAAAACTTCCATGGTTTGCTATTTTTAAATTCACCATACAGTTTTACATTGACATTATCAGTTAACCTCCTTCCTGACCTTGGAAAAATATGAAGTTTTCCAAGATCATAATTTTCATAAAAATAGCTAGGGTACTCCTTTTTAAAAAAAATATATTTATCAGATTCTGCTCTGAATCATTTTTGAAAAATTAGCATAATGGATTGCCCCAACTGTTGTAGCCTTCTTTAGTGACAATTACATGTAATGTTCATTGATTAGCAGACTAACCCCCACACACTTCGTCACCTTTTCCATACATACTGTCTTCTTCCATTTTACTTTACCAGATAATTCCTTCTTTCATCACCAAATTTCACATACAACACCCACTACCACCTAATACACACGCGTGCGCGCACACTCACACACACACACACAATCTCTTAGCATAGCAACATCCCTTGCTACTGCTCCCCCCTTTCTTTTCACATCTTTCATGCACACACACCACACCACAGAGTCACACACACTACACACATGCACGCACACACTTAAACCCACGGCACCACTGTTGTTGTGGCAGCAGTGACACCCCCCCCCCCCCCCCCGCGTAACACACTCTCACAACACAAAAACACTCAACATACTTCACCCTCCCCCTTTACGCCACCATGGCTGATCCCCCTCCTTTTTACCCTCACACGCACCCTTACACACACCTATGCACGCACGCGCGCCCACACACACACACACACAAATAGAACTAGCTACATGTCCACACACCATCGACACACACACAATTACACTAATTAATCCCTAAAATTAGAACAAAGAAGGGAAGAGATTACTCTTTTCTTTTGGGTTTTGATTTCTTTCCCTTTTTTCTCTTTCTCTTTTTTCTTCTTTCCATCCTCTTTCCTATTTTCTTTTTCTATTTGTTTTCTCTTCTCAGCCGAGCTATGCTTCTTTTTTCTTTTCCATTTTCTTTTACTTTTCTTCTTTAATTCCCTTCTCCCCCACCTTTCTTTATTAGTCAACCCCAAGTGGGAGGTGGCAATCTTTTATCAATCCTTCCCCAAGAAATGACACATAATGCCACTAATCAACCCTTTTTCACAATTTACAAAAGGCCCTCAACTTCCATAATTGCACTTTGACCCCAAAACTTAACCATAAGTGAAAAGACTGAACATAATGTTATATTACCGACTACCTCTCTCATATACAAGTGCTACACTCCAGGAAAAAAAGCATCTAAATCTTTGCTCACCCAGTGTAAAACTCTTGATTCTCCTCAGTGTAAAACTCTTCGTTCCCTGACAAATATTTTGACTTCGAACCAAGGAATAAAAATATCAAGAATGGGTCAACCTGATGGTGCAGTAGGGTATCTATTGATTCTAAGTTCAAACATGAATTGATTATATTATGAATGGTTAGTACAAACATGCAAGTCACTTGAACAGATGATACATATGTACTTAAGAATAATATAACTTACCAAGTATCACTTACAAACATTTGCTAACACTTACCTTCAAAAGAAACGAAAATAGTATATCTAGCAAGATCTGAAATCTTCTAAAACATATATGAGAATAGCAAGCAAGACCTAAATATTAACTTGATTTTAATAAATATAACAAAAATATCAATATGCAAATATGCCCCTCATGCACAAGCCAACCTTCCCTGAGTGCGAGAGACTTTTTGTATCGCAACCAGCTAATATAGCGAGTTCGATAGAACAAGTCCAACAACACCACAGGTATGCAAATAATTCATTTCGGGAAGTAGTACTCATAGCTAGTACATACTATCGAGACATGAATGAGAACGAGAACTCTGGCCAGATAACTCCCAACCCCAGCAAATAACACCCTCAGCTCACTTTTTTCCTCCTCCTTCGCGTGACGTGCATAATCATATCAAGCTATCAACAAAAATGTCATCAAGTACATCAAAAGAGGTTTCATCCCCTCTCAAGTCGTATTTGCCATATTATCAACAAATACATGCCAAACATGTAGACTAATCTCTAAATGCACAAACTAATTCGGTAATCAAATAAGAAATAATTTTATGTTCTTCCTTAAGTACTCTACATACATGTGTACTTATATTAGCATGTGGATATTTGAGTGTCCATTTATGACCTATAATTTACCTAGTTATTCACCATTAAGCCCTACACAAAGAACTACTAATTTAGGTAATTTGCCCAGTATTTCAATTGACAGCAGGAGTTGTCTATACTCTTAAAATCGTAACAATTTAATTACAAGGTCTTTACATTCAAACTATATATTTATGAAAACTAGACTTAAATAGCTACACTGCAGTATTTTATTTGACACGAAAATATTATTTAAAGTCACGTTTAGCCCTTCCAAATATGGACTTCAGAATCTGTCCAACAGCAGTTTCCTATGACAGGTTTCAAGCCACAAATTTTAAACCATAGTAATAACACTTGAAATAATCTAAAATTTGGTGTCTACTCTTTTTTTTTTTTTTAGAGAATTAAGGAATATATACCAACACAAAATATGTACAATAATAACAACGTAAAAAACTAGCATAACGTTACCAAATTAAACTAAATAACAACAAACAAAGAGGTACATGGAACCAGCATGAAGAACAAAAGCAAAACACCACGATGGCCGGGACACAGCAAAAGGACATATCAGGAAGGCACGATCACATGCCTAGCGACCCACTCCTGCTTCAAACCTTGACCTGAGCTAATGGCCAAAAAAAAAGCCAGAGCTGAGGACAGCTGCAAAACCCCATCAGTGCCACGGGCGATATGCATGGAATGTACCTCACAACAGCGAGCATATATTCTACACAAAAGACTGGAAGAGCACTTCGTGCCTCAGGACTTTGCATCTGTAAAAGCAAAGCTGAGTGAGGGACTAAAAAATCAAATGCTGATAACGGTGTGCCGATAATTAAGCAGACGCTAGCATGATTGTATCAATATATGCAGTCAGAATATTGGCAAAGAATATAACATTTGAATAAGCCCCAATGGGGTCCCAGGTTGAGCTAAACAAAACCATGCCAATCCCAAATCGCGAGGCAAGACCGATCAGGGTAGCTGAGTTATAATTAAGGTACGATGCCGGCACAACTGACATGGAACAGACATTCGGATTTAGAGGAAAAGGGCGACATCAGCAAGATGAAAACAGCAGAGGGGTTAGCGGGTAGTAAAAATGTTCAAGTTGCACTGGAAGGCTCTAGTTACGTAACGACTTAGAAGCTATCTTTAGTGCACATTGCTGGAAACAGGGAGTGGCCCTGATACCGGACATCAGCTTTAGACTTTGCGCTACAATGCTTGCCGTGGTAGATTTATGGTCCCTGAAAACCATCGCATTTTGACAGCACCAAGTGGACTAAAGTTAAACAACAATACCCAAAAAAATGGTCAAGAGCTGAAGGACTTTGGAAAGTTGCGCAAGAGAAGCACTCCACAAGCCACTATCTGGCCGAAGATGCAGTTGGGGCGCTTGCTAAGCCAAAGTGTTAGGCCCAAATACCTTGGATGGAACTGCAATCTTGAAAAAGATGGTTTTGAGTTTCAAGACAAGATAAACAAAGCGGACACAACCCCGAGCTTGACAGTCCCTCGTCAAAAAATTTGCAGACACCGACAGACGTTGATGAAGAAATTACCAAATGAAAATTCTAAGTTTTTCTGGTATAGGTAATTTCCATAGGTTACACCAGACATTGGAAGAGAAGGGGGTAGTGAAGGCCAATTGTGGCCTAGCAAGCTCCGCAAGATGTTTATAAGTATTGATGGTGGAGAAACATCCGCCCCTAGCAAAAGCCAAAAACTATCATCAGGCGTGCCTGATGGTAAAACCACAAGTTGTAGGATGACGGGACAAGAGTAGGAGGGAATGTCTCTAGTAGTCAGGGCAAGTTCCAGCGAGTAGAGTTAGAGAGGAACAAGTCAGAGACGCGCCAATGCTCATTCTCTTCAGTACGAAATAACTGGAGTTGATTTTGCAATTGATGCTGCAGCCACCAGTCCATTCAGATAGAAATTGAGTGATTGCTTCCAATTTGCCATTGTAGCCCTTGTTTGAGAGCGCGTTGCCTAACCATTGAACTTTTCCAGATCCAAAATGGACAATTAGGGTTCTTACCACTGAGGAAACTTGTTCAAAGGAAGTATTTACCTTTGAGGACCTGAGCTAGAAGGCTGTTAGGGTGTTCCAAGATCTTCCAGGCTTGCTTTAGTAGGAGGATTTGGTTAAAGATTTTAGAGTCCATAAGGCCAAGCCACCGAGATTTTTTGGCAGACATAAAGTAGGCCAAGCAATCCTACGAATTGATTTTCTGGTAGCTTCCCCCGACCACTAGAAGCGAGCAACAGCTTGCACACTAACCAATGTGAACACTTATCTTGAACACGATGCACTGAACCTTGAAAATTTTCTTTCTTTTTACTCATAATATCCAGATTGATACCCAGATGCGTCCCAAATTCCTGCTTTTCTTGAAAGTCGAACGCTTGTCGAATTTGCTGCCGAATCAAAGGGGAAGCAGACCATGAGACTGGACTTGTCCCAATAATCTGCTCACCAGACATCAGACAGTAGTCTCCTAAGACCTGTTTGACTGTAGCTATATTCTGAGCAAAATCTCTTGCACCCTAAGAAATAAGAAAAGTCATCTGCGTACATAAGATGCGTCACAGCCGGAGAACTCCTTCCGGCTTTTATACCATGGATTTTCCCTTAAGCCCATTGACAAGATTTCGGAGCACGGAATGAAAAGGAAAGCCGATAACAGGTCTCCCTGTCGTATCCCACGACTAGGCTTGAAAGGCGAGGTAGGCGCACCGTTGATGAGAATAGAATATGAAACTAAACTAACACATTGGATGATCAAATTCACCCAAGACTGAGGAAAGCCAAAGCACAAAAGTACCTCCCGTAAGAAAACCCAACTAACCCTTTCAAAAGCTTTGGTCAAATCCAGTTTGAGGGCCAAAGGAACACGTTTCCTTTCCGTCTCTAGCGCACACACTCAGAAAGCTCCTGAGCTAGCAAGATGTTATCCGTGAGGCTACGTCCCAACACAAATGCATTCTGATAATATGCTATGATATCCAATATTATGGGCGCCATCCTAGAGACTAATACTTTGGCAATGATTTTGTAAATGACGTTGCATAAGTTAATTGGCCTCAAATCTCCCGGTGAGACCGGTGAACTCTGCTTTGGTATTAGCGAGATGAAGGTTCGGTTAGCTTCCGTGAGCATGTGCCCTGAAGATAGAAAGGATAAGACAACACGAATGACAAGCGGGCCAATAAGGGGCCAACACCGCTGAAAAAACCAAAGCCAGGAATCCATCCAGTACCGACTCTCTCAAATCACCTAATTGAAAGACCACTTTCTTAATTTCGTTAGGGGTAAAGGGTTGGGAAAGGAGAGAGCAGTGCGAGGCTAAGAGGGTTTGAAACAAGTAGCCATGCAAGAAGGTTTGAACGTGAAGCACCGACGACTGAGTAAGTTCTGTAAGAGTGAAGAACCTCGTAAAATGCAAAATTAAAAGAGTGCGAATAGTTTCTCATCGGATGTAGTGTCGTCATTATCATCTTTAATAGAAATGATTCGGTTTGATCGCCGACAAATGACCGTAGAGGTGTGGAAGAGTTTGATATTGCGATCAACTTGATCAAGCCAAGTAATCTTGGCACGTTGGGCCCAGAAAGTTTCTTTGCATTTTAGCAAGAAATCTAATCGGTCTCGGAGAAAGTACTCCTGAGAACTGCTGCCTTGTGAAGGTTGAGCCGCTTGTTTAAAAAAATAACAGCCTTTGCTGGATCTCCATGATCTGAGCAAGGAGATCATGAAAGGAATCTTTACTCCACTTGCGCAGCGAGCGTAATAACAACATAAATTTACGCATCAGCTGGTAAAGAGGGGAGCCAGCAGTAGGCCACTCCCAGGCATCTCAAATAACGGTAAAAACCTAAGGAGAAGAAAACCACATAGCTTCAAAACGGTGCGGCAACTGGAATTTACAACGTAGAGTGAGGGCCCTGAAGAGGTGCTAAAATAAAAGTGACATAATTCCAAGCACCTGGATGGTGATGCACACAGGTGTGCCCATAGAGGAAACCATAATAGACATGAAGGTCATCCAGACCTTTCCAAGCAACCAAAATAAAATTAGAGTGGACACTCAAGACGGTGAAAGGGAAGGAGTTAAACCAATCCAACCATAGACCACCACATAAACCAACGGGGTCCACCCCACCGAACTGCATAAAGCCTAATTTCCTAAAAAGAAGACTGACCTTAGAAACGACCATCTTACTTTCCATAACAAAAACAGCATCTGGGTGATGCTGACGGGTCAAGCCCAAAGCTGTTCGAACTGTGGCAAGCTAACCCATGCCACCACAGTTCCAACAGAGCAGTTTCATTGAAGCCTATGGGATTGGTATGGCCCAATCCCAAAATCCATAACGCTAAGCCCAAAAGCACCCCAAGAACAAGCACATTCAATTCCCCCACTCAGTGCATAGACCTGGCAAAATTTGGCCCATACCCGCGGGTCTACCCGGACCCATGTTAAACCCCGAGTACGGGTAATAAAATTGGCTACCTGCTGAAATTAGACTCGTACCCAGACCGACCCGTAATTTTCGGATCGATTTGGGTCGAATACGGTTTACCCGGATTTGCCCGCATACTCTTGCATATATAAAGTTCCTAGGGTTTTGATGCTTCATTACATCCTTCCCCTCTCGTCTTCCAGATCCAGCCGTCTCCACTTCTCTCTCTCTCTCTCTCTCTTTCTTTCTCTCTCTCCCCGCCCCTCCCCGTCCATTCCACAGTCCACACACTCAAGGCCACCATAGAGCCATTGTTCACACACTACGAGGACCGCATGGCCACGGCAGATCCACCATGCACGCCGTTCTATTCCACCGTCCACCACAGATCCACACCATAACTCCGTCCTATTTGACTATCCGCCGGAGATCCAAAGCCTCCGTTCGATCGTCGTCCATTTCTCCCTTTCGACCAGTCTAAATGGCCACTGCAGATCCATCGTCCCCACGCCGTCCCTCTCCACCGTCCACCTCAGATCCAAAGCCTCCGCCATCTTTCTTCCTTCAAGACCACAAATCAAATCCACCGTTATTGCCGACGGCCTTGCTTAGATGTCTTCTGGTTGCTTTTAGCTTATCTGTAGGATTTTGTTGTGAGATTAAGCAGAATATTATCGTTATTGTTGATTTGTTGCAGTGTTTATTCCAATTTGAGGCTCCTGGTGACCTGATTATGCGAATGAATACCAGTTATTCCAATTTTCCTTCCAAAAAAAAAATCTCTCAACTCAAAAAAAAAACATGTAATATGCTAGTAGTAAAATAGAAAATTAAAAAATATGTGAACTATGAATATATAAAAACTGGTTAGTGAAAATTTTAAATAAATTCTAGAATATATTCATTTACCCGCGGGTTTACTTGAATCAGCCAGGTAGGGTGTGGTTGCAAAAAATTGCTACCCTTAAAAAAATCGGATAGTTTTTACCCGGACCCGACCGTTATTATCCGTACCCGACGAGTTTACCCGTTTGCCAGGTCTATCGGTGCATGATTCACGCCCAAAACAAAAGGATGATCGGAGCAAAGGCACAAACGACTGGCATCTAACGGAGAGTAATTCGAAGGCAAAATTAACTGGCAACAGAAAAATCAGGAGACTTGGAAAACGACAAACCTCAACCATTGGTTAGATGGCCCTCAAATCGTTTAGGTCGTTTGGAGGACAGACTAGCAAGCGAGGAATCTCCCGACTCAGTGTGATGTAGCTTGTGCGAAGCCTCCGAGTTCATGGAGCTAGCCTTCGAATCAGGAGAAGAGCCCGAAGAAAAGGATGATATTATGATTAATGTCGGGCGAGTGAAAGGACTCCTTGGAACGAGACCCCGTTCAGGATTGTCTACTGCCGCATAGCTCACAGCTCGATCACACAATCTTTTACAGTCCCTTTCCTGAGCGAAATTGAGCGAAACCCCAGGCCAGTTTTTTCCACACATGCTAGCCTTGCGACATTTCTTGCTTGCAGGTAAACCTTTACTTGCGGCATAGAGAAGCTACTTGCGCTTACGGGATGAACTGGAGGAAGAAGAAGCAGGCAAAGTGGAAGACAAAAGAAAGTTGTTCCACTTTTTCAAATGTCCAATCAAGATTTAGTAATGCCCGAGGTTGTTCATGACACCATAGCATGAAATTGGTGATGGCAGTGTCCCCCAACTGTTGGTCATCAAACGACAACTCTGAAAACTTCTGCGCTCGCAGTGCAAATGAGGGTGACGTTGAAAGGGAGTAGCTCGAAAGGGGCAGGGGCTGTGCATGAGATGGCCATGACGGGCCTCCCTCTGCATCATGTGTGCCTGTATAACGAGCTAGAAGGAATAAGCAGTATTGATTAACCGGAGAAAAGTCAGGGACTGCACCGACTCCAGAGAATCTGGATTGATCATAAGCTGTAAGATAGGCCCAGAGTGAAGGCCCGGCAGCCTAGCCGAGTCAATTGGTCTAGCCTTTAAGAAAAGGTCCGACCCCAAAGAATTGTCAAAAATTGGCCTTGGGTCGAATAACAAATCAGTGCGTGCCACGTCAGCATCTTCTCGGGGCCACCGCTGCAACTCCGGGATCCACAGATTCTGGCAGCTCGCATTCACTCGAACCAGGGAGGATCAAGTAACCAAATCAGTCGCTAAATTTACCCAGACTCCATCCGAAATGATCATTAAATCTTCCTCAGATTCAACACTAGAACCCGAATTCGTACCATAAACCAATTCAGGCGCTTCCATATTATCGGGAACATTCAAACGGGTAGTTCGATTTCATTCAGTGTTAGCGAATGCACGTAATGCCGCTGTAAAGCAAGGTTCTTCCCGATGAGCTAACATGGTAATGCGATCCTCGCCACTGTAACGCAAACTCACAATATCCAAACGATCATGAATCACCCAAAGCGATAAACTACATGAGTCAACCGTGTGGCCCAGACACTCGTATCTATAGCAAACCCAAAAAACATTCTCGAAACGGGCTTGTATCCAGTGTGAATTACCAGCCTTCTGAACGAAGAAAGATGCCCGGGATAAGGGGATCGTCAAGATTGACACGAACCAGTACCCGGAAGTAGTCTCGACTCATTTGTCGGATGGCAGACCAGTAAATGTCAATTAGATGTCCAAAAGCAGATCCTAAAATGCCAGCCATGTCGAAGGAAAAAGTTCCAAAGGTATAAGATGGAGCTGGACCCATAAGTCCACAGTCAGGAACTCCACTTGTGCAATGGCGAGCAACGTTCTCCAACAGCGAAGGACCCGCAATGCCCCGAGGATGTTCCTAGGATTATCACGTAGGACCAGTTCCATATCTGACTGACTAGCAAAGTTGATTGCGAAGAGGTGACCAATCAATGGCTTTCACCTGCACCACTGATCCACGAAGATGCCAAAAGTGATCAACGATTCTCTACAGCAAAACCACCGAGAATTGGAGCGAATTGAAAATTCGGCCGATCAAGGAATTCCGCAAAAGCAAACACCGGCGTTCCACAACCTGTTGATCTAATAGCACTATACGCCCATAGCGCGCGAGGCTATCGGGTGCATTGAGATACCATGATTCGATGTTATCCGAAGCCGTAAGGAAAACCTAAACACAATCTGAAAAAAGTAAACCGAAACAGAGACCAAACCCGGAACAAAAAACGCTAAAATCAGACGAAACAAAGGTAAGATAAACACCAACAGTTCAGGCTAAGGGCAGTAGATGTCCAGCGACCCACGCTGAAGGTGGAAGCACATGAATATCAGCACCATCACTTAACGCAACAGAGGAACGGAGCTCTCACGAAGCTCATCCATCGGTGTGTATACTCTAGGCATGTAGTAGTATAACTTACTGTATCTGAACTAAAAGTAAATATTTTTATGCCCCAAAATTACTCTAATTTTAAGTCCGTTCAGCATATTTTCTACGTACATGAACACACTTCACTTAAAACCATTTCAAACAAATATATAAGTGTTTCACTACTGCTCGTAATATTTCTCATACATATTTTGAAAACTTAAAAGTACAAGATAACCTACCTCTAAGCAAATTAAGCCCATGCCAACTCATGAAAGTTGATGCAAATTTCCCTCCTTTGTTCTTTCTTTTTTTCCTCCCTTTCTCTCTAATTCTTCATCTCTCATCTCATGGCAATGTGACACACGGTGGCCCTTGATGGCACAAGGAAACCGTGTGTGGCACTCGACTTGCCGCTCGCAAGAAGAGTCCGGTTAATTTATTTTTAGGCGATGACTTTTATATGTAAGATTTAGTGTTGATTTTCATGAGTGAAAATTTTATCGACAACCTTTAGCGACAAAGTTTTTGTAAACCATAAGTTGTAATTTAAAGATGAAAATTATGAGTGATATGAATTGTGGTACTTTGTGGCAATTAGCGTAAATGATTTTAACGATATATTTTTAACAACTTTTAAAGGCCTAATATTCTTAAGAATCGGTATACTGATAAGCGACTTTTAGCGATAAATAATGAAGTGGGATAGCGTAACAGCCGTTAATAAATCCTAACATGTAATTTATCGTAAACAATTTTATTTTGGACCATTTCACAATAATTAAAGGTTCGGGTAAATTTTTGAGCAACTAATGAAAGCTCAAGGGAGTTTCCTATGATTTTCAATTAGAGTTTTTATTATATATATATATATATATATATATATATATATATATATATATATATATAGGGAGCTGATCCATTGCTCGCGCTAGCAAATGGAGTTAAGTTGCAAGCACGATCTGGCCGTCCACGCGCGATCTGTGGACGACCCAGATCGTTTTTTAATTTTTTTAAGTACGTCCGCTACATAATGTAGCGGACGGTTTGTTGACAAATATACCCCTCAATCTTCAAGTCACATCTTCTGAAATATCGTCCGCTACATAATGTAGTGGACGATATTTCAGAACAGATCCACACAATCTGCCAACTCCACGTCCATTCTCACTTTCTCTCTCTTTAGGAAAAAAAAACCCCATTCTCTTCTCTTGTTCATATCTCTCTCTCTCTCTGAACAACTTCCTCTGCCTTCGCCTCCCCAATCCCCAAATCCATCGTCATAAGCACCTTTAGAGAGAGAGAGTGACAAGGTTCGCAGCCGTAGCCTTAGTGTCGCCGCCGCCGCCGTAGTCTCGGTGGTTCCACCGTGGCCGAAGTTATTATATTTTCTGGGTACCTCGAAAATAGCGAAGGCACTGAAAGCAACCTCGAGGTCAGTGACCAAACTGGAGATTCCAGCGGAGACCTTAAGGCACCACCGGTTTTTGAAGAGAAGTTCCTTGTTATTATGGTTGGCCAAGAGAAGCCAAGTGAAGAACAGTAAGATAATGGAAAAATCAAGTAGAGCCCAAAGTTCACTTCTTGTTGCAGACCCAAATCCTTAAATCTAAAAACAAATATAATCAAGCATCCACCCTGTAAACATTTTTCAAGAATTACACAGGAATTTGGGTGATTGGAGTTGAGAAGTTCTCTACCAAATGGGTTTCTTTTATGGTGGTTGTGAAATGGTGTTTGGTGTCTTGAGTTTTGCAATGGACTGAAACTTTAAGTGTTGCAATTCATTGAAACATACAATATAGAGAATTGATAAGCCAGAGCCATGGAAGAGTAGAAATGAGAAGAAGAGGCAGCACCGACTCACACTGTGCAGATCTATTTATGTGGACACAGGAACAACAAGATAGAAAGAAATGAAAAAAAAAAGGCAAAATCATAGTGGTCCGCTAAATAATGTAGCGGACAACTCTATTTCATTGCAATTTTTTGTTCCTTTACGTGCTGGGTCAGGGGTATATTCCTCAACAAACCATCCACTACATTATGTAGCGAACAGACTTAAAAAAAGTGCAAAAAAGATCTGGGCAGTCCACAGATCGCGCGTGGAAGGCCAGATAGCGCTCGCAACTTAACTCCATTTGCTAGCACGTCTAGCAGGTTACTACAGACGATATATATATATATATATATATATATATATATATATATATATATATATATATATATATATATATATATATATATATATATATATACATCTATACATATATACATATCTATATACATGTATATAGTGTTTGCTTCAACTCCTGAAAATATATATATATATATATCTATATACATGGATATATATAGATATATACATGTATATAGATATATATATATTTTTTCAGGAGTTGAAGCAAACACTATATACATGTATATAGATATATACATGTATATATATATATATATATATATATATATATACAATTACATTATTTTGTTTTTTGTTTATTATCTCTGTAGGAGTCCCTACGTTGTTTCTAGTTAAACCTTCTCCGGGGCTTAAATATCGAATACTATTATTGTAAGCATTTAAATAATTTATGTTGGTCTCGTAGTCTTTAATCATTATACTCAATGCCTTGTAATTGTATATAATGTTTTATATTATCTTCTAATTTTTGATGCCTTTTTTCTAAATGTATTATTTTTAACTTGCATCCTTTTATGTCATCTCTAATTTCATTTAGTTGTGTCATTATTATTTCTAGTTTTGAATTATTTGTTTTTTCTATGCTATTTTGTAACATATTTTTAATATAGTCTAAGTTTTCCCTAATTATTTTTAAACTATTATTGTCTGTTTGTAAATTTTGCAAATCTATCACTTTAGTAGTCATTATATACCGTTTAACATATTGTCTAGATTAGCCAGGGCTTCATCATCCCTTGGATAATCATTATCTAAATAGAAAGTCTGGTTAATAAATAGAGAGCAGATTTAGAGAAGAGATGGCAGAAGCTTAATACATGTATATGTATATACATATACATGTACATGTATATACATATACATGTACATGTACATACATATACATGTACATGTGTATGTACATACACATGTACATGTATACATGTACATGTGTATGTACATACACATGTACATGTATATGTACATACATGTACATGTATATGTACATACACATGTACATGTATATGTATACATATACATGTATATGTACATGTATATGTATATATACATGTACATGTATACGTATACATGTACATGTGTATATACATATACATGTACATATACATGTACATATACATATACATGTACATGTATATATATATATATACATATACATATACATGTATATGTATATATATATGTATATATATATACATATATATATATATATATGGGAGCTGATTCATCGCTCGCGCTAGCAAATGGAGTTAAGTTGCAAGCGCGATCTGACCGTCCATTCTGAAAGATGGACGGCCCAGATCGCACCTTTTTCAAAAACTGTCAGCCGTCCGCCACACAGTGTAGCGGACAGACTTTTTACCTTTTTGCCCCTCCGCGCCTGTCCGCTACACTGTATAGCGGACAGCATCAAAAGCCTGACGGGAGACAGCAAAAAGGCGTCTGCTATACAGTGTAGCAGACAATACGCACTGACACCTGTCAGGTCCTGTCCCGTCGCTCCTTTCGGCATGACGGCTATCTTGTCCTTACCTGTCACGTCAACAGTGTCCGCCATACTTTATAGCGGACGGTCAATATAGGTTCAAAAAACAGTAACGACAACACTCTTCTCCGCTCTTTTCTACTCACAAATTTCCCAACGGCGTTGGCAAGTAGATCGGCGCAGCAATTCCGCCTTAAGAACACCTTTAACACCCTAAATCGATCACGTAAGTTCACAAAATCTATACTTTTTGTTTGTTTGTAATCGATAGTTGTGATGAATATTGCGTTTTATATATGTATGTTTTTGTTCATGTTCAAGCGTTTGTAAAATCCGATTCCCGGGCTTGTATATATAGAAATTAATTTGTTAACTTTGGGCAAATCGCCTTGTAATTAATTTTGATTTTTTTGTGGTTCGCTAACTTCGACGCATTTTTCCTATTTAAATTTGAATTTTTTGAGATACATTTGTTGTATTTTGGCATGATGAATTTGTCTATTTATCTTAGTAATTTTAATTTGTTATGTTCAATAAATTATAATTAGCAAAATGGGAGACTTTTGAGATTATGTATATGGTATATTTGTCATCCTAAATTGGTCTATTCGTCAAGATAATTTTGAGGTAATATTTTCAGTTGAAAATGTCATTTGATTGTTAAGCGTAGTCTATTTCTACATAGGTCTTGTTTCACAATGTCTGATTTCGTGTCGAGCTCCAACACCCCCGTAGATGCTAGTGATCCGTATCTAGGACGAACCTTTCAAACATTGGAAGAAGCTGGAGAATGTTTTCGAGCGTATTCATTGAGGGTTGGTTTTGGCATTAGAATAAAGACTACAAGAACAAGCAACGTAACGAAAAAGATATGCTCTCGCTTATACGAGTGTCATAGGGGCAGAAACCCAGTGCAAAATGAGACACGCGTAGGCAACGATGACAGTGATGACGAAATAGGATATGCGCGGAGAAGACGGGACTGCTTTGCGCGCACGAATTGCCAGGTCAAGATGTTCGTAAGCTATAAAGCCAAGCAAGATCATTGGCTTATTACCAGCCTGGAACTGGCACACAATCACCCGTTAGTAACCCCTTCTAAGGTGAGTCAGATGCATCAACACAAGAAGATGGGTAAGGTCGCGAGGAGCCTAATTCACACAATGAGCAATGCGCGGCTAGGACCTACTGACATGATTAATGTTCTTGCTGAACAGGCTGGGGGAATTCAAAATTTAAACTTTAACACGACAGACGTTCGTAACGCGGTCCGAACCCATAGACGAGCCGCGTATGACCTCAATGATGCTCAAGCGACAATGAGCCTATTGAAACGGATGCAGATGGAGGACCCGCAGTTTACCTTCGATTATAAACTTGACGACGAGCATCGAGTTAGCACAATTTTTTGGGTCGACGGTCGTTCGAGGCTAGCTTATAAGCATTTTGGGGATGTCGTGACTTTCGACACCACATACCGTACCAACAAGTACTCGATGCCGTTCGCTCCTTTCACGGGCGTCAATCATCATTATCACTCCATCCTGTTCGGGTTCGCCTTGTTAAGGGACGAGAGCGAGAGTTCTTTTGAATGGTTGTTTAGGGCGTGGCTGGAAGCAATGAACTTCAAAGCACCCAAAGTTATCATCACCGATCAAGATTTGGCAATGAAGAAGGCTATTGCTACCGTCTTCCCAGATACTCGACACAACTTGTGCACTTGGCACATAAGCAACAAATACCCTGAACGTCTGCATCACGTGTACGCAAAGTATCCAGACTTTAAACAGGATTTTGACAAGTGCGTTAGCAAGTCGTTAACGATTGAGGAATTTGAGGAGAGGTGGGAAAAGCTTGTTCGGGATTACTCATTGCAAGACAACGAGTGGCTCCAGCACTTGTACGAGCTCAAAGAGCAATGGATTGGCGTTTACACGAGGAGGCATTTTTCTGCGGGCATGAAAACGACGGGCAGGAGTGAATCTATGAATGCCACGTTCGATAGTTATGTGGGTACAGCTACCAATTTGAAGAGTTTCGTCACATCCGCACAAAAAGCGGTTGCGTCGTTGTTCGTGAAAGAAAGGGCTGCAGACTTTGCAACCACGTACAAACAAAGGAGAAGGTTGCTTGAGACCCCGCTGGAGCTGAACGGTGCCAAAGTCTATACGAAGGAGATCTTCTTGCTATACCAAGTAGAGCTGCAAAAATCGGGACGATACAGTATAAACAAGGTGGCAGAAAAGTCTACGCGTGAGTACAAGGTTTATTCGCTCGTGAATGACCTCGTCCCTGAGAAGCTGCGCAGAATTTATACGGTGAGCCACGACACATTGACGGACTCGGTGACATGTGTTTGCAAGAAGTTTGAGTTCCATGGCATCCTGTGTAGACACATTCTGCGGTTTTTCACCCAGAAGAATATCAGGACAATCCCCGATAAATACGTCCTGCCACGGTGGACGAAAGGTGCAAACAGGTTGCACGGTACCATTTCCTTTCCGGAGCACCCGTATACTGACTTTGAAGAATCAGAGACGTTGCGGTATAATCATCTGGTGACGATGTTCACCCGTTTGTCCGTAAAGGCTGCTGCTACAATGGTCGGATATAAACATCTCCTCGAGGTAGCTCAGCAGCAAGAGCCCATCGTCGACCAGTTGGAAGCAGCTTCAGTCAGCAATGCGGTTGACACTGAGCCTACGACGGGATCAGAAGATGACGAGCCGGGGGAGGAAGACGACAATGATATCCGGCCGTTGGATCCAATTATATCGCAAACGAAAGGCCGCAAGAGATCTACGCGGATGAAAAGCTCTATTGAAACGGCAACTCAACCTAAAAAGCTGAGAAGGTGTGCATTGTGCAACAAAATGACCGACCACGACAAGCGGAACCATTACAAGGCACTGGGGATAAGTCCAGGGGGTTTGCAAGACGGGGAAGAAGATGACGCCGAAGATGAGGACGAACAAGCTGCAGTGGACCTTTAATTTTTTGTATAAGTTTGACATTTGTAATAATTTTTATATAAGTTAGACATTTGTAATAATTTTTTCTAATAATTTTTCAACCGAATACTGGAATTTTTTTTCTGATGTAGCGATTTCTGATGTAGCGGACGGATATGCATAGCCCTAATTTTTTGGTCTTCATTTATGTCCGCTATACAATGTAGCGGACGGCATCGCAGAAAAACTTTTGGTCTTCATTTATGTCCGCTATACAATGTAGCGGACATCATCGCAGAAAAACTTTTGGTTTTCATTTATGTCCGCTATACAATGTAGCGGACTGAATCGCAGAAAAACTGTTGTTCTTCATTTATGTCCGCTATACAATGTAGCGGACCTCTATCCTATTATATATATTAATCAAATCGGGCAATCAACTTTTATCAGTCCGCTATATTCTCTCTCTCTCTCGAACATCTAACCCAAGCCGCTACCCATCTACGGCGACCCACATCTCCGGCGACACCACCGTCCTCCCCTCAACGCCGACCTCGATGGCTTCTGGATCGAAGACCACCTACGATTTTATTGGCAACTTGCACATGGCAGGCAAACACTTTTTCAAAGTCATGATGCCGGGATTTGAGAATGAACTTGTAGGCCATCCCTCTTTCTCTGTATTTTCGTGTGTTAAAAGTTTGATCTTTTGGTTAAAAACTAACCTATTTTTTGTATTGTGTTTGTTAGGACATACCGGAAGCCTTTACCAATCAATTTACAACAATTCATGACAGTTCAAGATTATATAGCCGCAAGGGGGCCTGGCAGGTTGAAATCAAGCTGAAGCCCGGCCGACCCCAAAAAAAGCAATTCGCAGAGGGTTGGAACGTCTTCGTGCGCCAGCATGGCCTCGAACTCGGGGACTTTGTAGTGTTTGAACACCTTGGGTGGTGGGATTTTCAAGTTGTAATCTTTGATCGGAGCGCTTGTGAAAAAATTTCTTTCCCCCAATGTGAACCCTAATTTATTATTAATAACCAAATTTATTGTATACATGTTCATTATGTTTTCAAATTTTTTCTCGCTTAATTGTGCCGTTTGAGATTCCCTCAATATATTGAGATCGTTGATTGTGAATCGTACGTTATTTATTGTTTATCGATATTGAGATTGTTGATTCCGTCGCTAAAACAAGTCTTCGGGCGCCAATTTATTAAAACTGCATCACGCTACATTGTATAGCTCTACTATATAGCGGACACCAAAGTCTAGCTCTACAATATAGCGGCTATAAGGCCTCCGCTTAGGCCAGGGTTTGGGAAGGTCGGAACTAAGTGTCTGGTTCGTGCCAACCATTTTCTGGTCCAAGTTGCAGACAATGATCTGCACCACTATGACATGAGATCCTCTCAGCTGTGCACCTTTCTGCTTGGCCATGTATTCTATGGGGCTGTCCGCTATACTATATAGCGGACATAGATAGGAGAGAACAAATTAAGAGTGTTGGAGACTTTCTTTCTGCGGGAATGTCCGCTATACTATATAGCGGACGTAGGAGAGAAAAAACCAAGTGTTGGCGATCTGTCTTTCTGCTTGGCCGTCCGCTAAATAGTAAAGCGGACGGCCCAGCAGAAAGTTTTTTTTTGTTTCTATCCACATCCGCCATACTAAAAATCGGACGGCACCGCAGAAAGAAATTCTCTAACACAATACATGATTAGCGAGGAAGTATTATCGTAATACATCCACGCACCACGGAAACCCACACACAAACAAAAGGTGCACAGCTGAGGATCTCACGTCATAGTGGTGCAGATCATTGTCTGCAACTTAGACCAGAAAATGGTTGGCGCGAACCAGACACTTAGTTCCGACCTTCCCGAACCCCGGCCTAAGCGGAGGCCTTATAGCCTTAGAAGAACTCGATCTTCAGTCATCTTCATCTGACACTGGAGCATCGGAAACAGATCCAAGTTTGAAGCTCATGTTCCAGTATACTTGTGCTTCATTGTTGTTGCCATCTTCATGTGCATCACGTGCCATACGACGTAAGTTATGCCTACTTTGACGAACTCTCATTCTATTATTTTCTTCACGTATTCGATGCAGTGCCCTTTCAAGCTCCATGTGTGTAATTCGAGGCATGTTGATTGCCTTTTGTCGAGGTATGGGTATATTCATGCGCCGTGAATCAGCTACTAAGACCTCATATTCATTCATCTAATAAGACCATTCTGAACGTAATGTATTAACATAGCTTGATGAGTAACGCAAACTTGGACACAAAGAATAGTGAAATTCATCTTCGCCCGCCCAGTAACGACCCATTGCTTCAAAAATATCTCGTGGAGTATATGACATTTCCAGAGCTAGGCTGAAATTGGGAGTATATCACTCTATGCCCTTTGCCCTTCGTGCAATGCATGTACTTATATATACTTTGAAACGGGACCACTTTATGAGATGCTACAGTTCAACTTTTGAGAAGTGACAAGCCTCTGTAATAGACTAGAGACTTGTCTTGTCACCAAAGAGACTTGTCTTGTCTATGTGTAGACTTGTCAACTTTATGACACGGGCATGCTATTGTCTCCAACTACCAATTAATCAGGGTGTCAGTGTCCAGAGACTTGTCTTGTCACCAGAGATGGGCAGGCTATTGTGTAGCTATCACACCAATATATTGTGTATGTGTGTGTGGGCTTATTTATATATGTTAGCCATGCTCATCGCATTAGATGTACCTAAGTTAGATGGCAGGAGTTCCTGGGAGTTCTAGTATGCGGGGACGCAAGACTGTGTGGTTGTTGTGTGAAAGGAACGACAACTACAAAGAAGTGAAGTACACGGATCCGAGAGAGTATTATTGCGGTTTACGGAGAGAATGGGCATATTGAGTTAAGGAATCAGAAGCACTACACCAAGATCTCACCACGCTGAGGGCACCTGTGCCGCAATGTCGTTCACTTAGTATGTCGAGGCGTAATCTTAAGTAGTGTAAGAAAGCTGTGCGCCGAATTCGTATGGAGAATAACCGGATGTTGCTGCGTAGAAAACGATTTTACATGCTTCAACTTGCGGAAGAAATGGCCGAGGCTAGTGGGAGGCACCTCAATTCAAACGAGAGAAACAATATTTTAACCAATGATAAGTACTTATCTGATGAGTATATGTCAAATGAAGAGTGATATATATATATATATATATATATATATCTCTTCCTAATGCATGTAAGGATTTCATTCCAACTGACACTTATCCACATGTCATTCTAATTAGCGAATCCCGTCTTTTGATCAGCATGTAAAATGTTCTATCTAAAATGTTGGGAATTTTGGTCCAATCTATGTCCGCGATACTATATAGCGGACAGTCCCGCAGAAGGAAGAGTGTCCAACACTTCATTTTTTTTTGGTCCTGTTGGAATGTCCGCTCTATAGTATAACGGACAGCCCAACAGAAAGTCAGTCTCCAACACTTAGTTTTTTTTCGTCTTCATTTATGTCCGCTATATAGTATAGCGGACAGCCCAACAAAAAGTCAGTCTCCAACACTTGGTTTTTTTTCGGTTCTATCTATGTCCGCTATATAGTATAGCGGACATCCCATCAGAAACAGAGTCTCCAAAACACTAGGTTCTTACACTTTGTTTCCCCCTGGTCAAACCAAATCACACAGAACAAATCAAACACTCAAATCAACAAGACAACGATATCAGTCAATCAAGTCAATCGCATTCAACACCGATCACATCTCAGTCAACACAAATGAAATCATCAAAATCGTTGTCAAATGAAATCAATAAAATGTTCTATCTAAAATGTTGAGAATTTTGGTCCTATCTATGTCCGCGATACTATATAGCGGACAGTCCCGCAGAAGGAAGAGTCTCCAACACTTCGTTTTTTTTCGGTCCTATCTATGTCCGCTATATAGTATAGCAGACAGCCAAACAGAAAGTCAGTTTCCAACACTTAGTTTTTTGCCGTCCTGTTGGGATGTCCGGTGTATAGTATAGCGGACATCCCAATAGAAAGCCAGTCTCCAACACTTCATTTTTTTTGTCCTGTTGGAATGTCCCTCTATAGTATAGCGGACAGCCCAACAGAAAGTCAGTCTCCAACACTTAGTTTTTTTTCGTCTTCATTTATGTCCGCTATATAGTATAGCGGACAGCCAAGCAGATAGTCAGTCTCCAACACTTAGTTTTTTTTCGTCTTCATTTATGTCCGCTATATAGTATAGCGGACAGCCCAGCAGAAAGTCAGTCTCCAACACTTAGTTTTTTTTCGGTTCTATCTATGTCCGCTATATAGTATAGCGGACATCCCAACAGTAACAGAGTCTCCAAAACACTAGGTTTTCACACTTTGTTTCCCCCTGGTCAAAGAAAATCACATAGAACAAACCAAACACTCAAATCAACAAGAAAAGGATATCAGTCAATCAAATCAATCGCATTCAACACCGATCACATCTCAGTCAACACAAATGAAATCATCAAAATCGTAAACATTGTCAATTGTCAATTGGGGCCCTCAGCCCCTGCGGGATCCCCCTCATTACACGGATTTACAATAAATCTAATAAGTCTAGGCCGGCCATTGATAATTTGCCAAGCCATCCTATACCTAAAGCGGTCTATCCATTCTTGGCTCCAGACGGTATTCTTGAGGCTCTCAGACCGACCGATGTAATCCATATACATGCAGACGAAGACGCCGCAGTCCGAGGAATTAAGTTGCTTGGGCCTACTCCTCTTCAATCGGAAAACAAGCTTCGGCCTGGGCGGTGGCCTCTCTCGACGCTTACCATTGACCATGGCAGCAAATAGATCCTGCGAGAAACATAATAAGCATTAAACATTAAACATAGTAGACATAATAAGATTAATCAGTTCTACAATATGCAAGTTACAATAAGAAGTAAATAGGATCTTACCATGGCATCCAACTGGCCTAAGCCTCGGTACATTTCAATCACACCAATCGCGGAGGTATCATCGTAGAGACTGTCGAGGACTGATATGATCTTCTGTACCGATTCATAGCAAACCAAGTACCAGTGGGCATTCACTATAAATGGGATTAGAAACACGTCCGCCATACTTGCGCTCACTGGACTATCCCGAGCAAGATATGCTTGTAGGTTAAGGGACGGCCTCCACTGGGGACCCTTTCTCGCCTTCCTTGATTTATCCCATTCGTTATACTCTTGTACTAGGATGCCATGAAAAAAAGCATCACAGATAAAAATGCACGGACCGTAGTTAGGCTGCTCCCGACCCCTTTGCCTCAGAATTTGCACGTAGTGCGAGATGACAAAGTTGTCTAACCAAATTCCCGGTGCCAGCGAGGACAGTTCTCTCCATGAGGCATTGTAATCAAAGCCCTGCAGGTGATCCACATCATACGACGCTCCGTCTGGGGGGCCCGCTAAAATAACGGGCTCGGATTAGCTCATGTTTATGCTGCTCGAGGGGCCTGGCTGGATGCCCTTTCGGATATTGCCCTCAGGGGTCGACCGGTTGCTCTTGCCCTCTGTTGGGGGGCAAGAGCAACGGAAGAAATTGGCCTCCAACTCCTGGTTCGGCCGGCTGATAATTGCCTTCGGGGGCCCCGGCCCGCTGATATTGCTCGCCGGCCATTTCTTTCGCCCTTCGGGGGTGCCAAGTGGTCCCGCCCACGGGACAATGGGCAGTGCCTCGTTAAAATCGGAAGGCCAGTCTTGCGCGACTTGACTCTGAGAGAGGGGTTGGGGTTCCGGGAACAAATTGAAGGTCGGGCCGCTGTAATCGGCCCACGACGCTTGAGCCTGTCCCATCCCCGCTACAGAGGGACCACCAACTCCCTGGCTCACCCCTGAAGCCTGTCCGGAGGGATCACCATATCCCTGGTTTTTTTTTGGTTTTATCTATGTCCGCTATATAGTATAGCGGACATCCCATCAGAAACAGAGTCTCCAAAACACTAGGTTCTTACACTTTGTTTCTCCCTGGTCAAAGGAAATCACACAGAACAAATCAAACACTCAAATCAACAAGACAATGATATCAGTCAATCAAGTCCATCGCATTCAACACCGATCACATCTCAGTCAACACAAATGAAATCATCAAAATCGCAAACATTGTCAAATGAAATCAATAAAATGTTCTATCTAAAATGTTGGGAATTTTGGTCCTATCTATGTCCGCGATACTATATAGCGGACAATCCCGTAGAAGGAAGAGTCTCCAACACTTCGTTTTTTTTTTGGTCCTATCTATGTCCGCTATATAGTATAGCGGACAGCCAAACAGAAAGTCAGTTTCCAACACTTAGTTTTTTGCCGTCCTGTTGGGATGTCCGGTGTATAGTATAGCGGACATCCCAATAGAAAGCCAGTCTCCAACACTTCATTTTTTTTGTCCTGTTGGAATGTCCCTCTATAGTATAGCAGACAGCCCAACAGAAAGTCAGTCTCCAACACTTAGTTTTTTTTCGTCTTCATTTATGTCCACTATATAGTATAGCGGACAGCCCAGCAGAGAGTCAGTCTCCAACACTTAGTTTTTTTTCGTCTTCATTTATGTCCGCTATATAGTATAGCGGATAGCCCAGCAGAAAGTCAGTCTCCAACACTTAGTTTTTTTTTCGGTTCTATCTATGTCCGCTATATAGTATAGCGGACATCCCAACAGTAACAGAGTCTCCAAAACACTAGGTTTTCACACTTTGTTTCCCCCTGGTCAAAGAAAATCACATAGAACAAATCAAACACTCAAATCAACAAGACAACGATATCAGTCAATCAAATCAATCGCATTCAACACCGATCACATCTCAGTCAACACAAATGAAATCATCAAAATCGTAAACATTGTCAATTGTCAATTGGGGCCCTCAGCCCCTGCGGGATCCCCCTCATTACACGGATTTACAATAAATCTAATAGGTCTAGGCCGACCATTGATAATTTGCCAAGCCATCCTATACCTAAAGCGGTCTATCCATTCTTGGCTCCAGACGGTATTCTTGAGGCTCTCAGACCGACAGATGTAATCCATATACATGCAGACGAAGACGCCGCAGTCCGAGGAATTAAGTTGCTTGGGCCTACTCCTCTTCAATCAGAAAACAGGCTTCGGCCTGGGCGGTGGCCTCTCTCGACGCTTACCATTGACCATGGCAGCAAATAGATTCTGCGAGAAACATAATAAGCATTAAACATTAAACATAGAAGACATAATAAGATTAATCAGTTCTACAATATGCAAGTTACAATAAGAAGTAAATAGGATCTTACCATGGCATCCAACTGGCCTAAGCCTCGGTACATTTCAATCACACCAATCGCGGAGGTATTATCGTAGAGACTGTCGAGGACTGATACGATCTTCTGTACCGGTTCATAGCAAACCAAGTACCAGTGGGCATTCACTATAAATGGGATTAGAAACACGTCCGCCACACTTGCGCTCACTGGACTATCCCGAGCAAGATATGCTTGTAGGTTAGGGGACGGCCTCCACTGGGGACCCTTTCTCGCCTTCCTTGATTTATCCCATTCGTTATACTCTTGTACTAGGATGCCATGAAAAAAAGCATCATAGATAAAAATGCGCGGACCGTAGTTAGGCTGCTCCCGACCCCTTTGCCTCAGAATTTGCACGTAGTGCGAGATGACAAAGTTGTCTAACCAAATTCCCGGCACCAGCGAGGACAGTTCTCTCCATGAGGCATTGTAATCCAAGCCCTGCAGGTGATCCACATCAAACGACGCTCCGTCTGGGGGGGCCCGCTAAAATAACGGGCTCGGATTAGCTCATGTTTATGCTGCTTGAGGGGCCTGGCTGGATGCCCTTTCGGATATTGCCCTCGGGTCGACCGGTTGCTCTTGCCCTCTGCCGGGGGGCAAGAGCAACGGAAGAAATTGGCCTCCAACTCCTGGTTCGGTCGGCTGATAATTGCCTTCGGGGGCCCCGACCAGCTAATATTGCTCGCCGGCCATTTCTTTCGCCCTTCGGGGGTGCCAAGTGGTCCCGCCCATGGGACAATGGGCAGTGCCTCGTTAAAATCGGAAGGCCAGTCTTGCGCGACTTGACTCTGAGAGAGGGGTTGGGGTTCCGGGAACAAATTGAAGGTCGGGCCGCTGTAATCGGCCCACGACGCTTGAGCCTGTCCCATCCCCGCTACAGAGGGACCACCAACTCCCTGGCTCACCCCTGAAGCCTGTCCAGAGGGATCACCATATCCCTGGCTGACGCCAGTATAACCCATTCTCGGGCTGTCGATCGAAGACTGTCCCGATGCTTGGCGCACAAAATTCCCGCAGCCTAAAGCCAGTGCAGCAGCCTGTTGGTGAAGATCCTCGCCCATTGCGCTCACCAGATCCTTCCGCTCACTCAACTTCTGGAAGAATGCAAGCGAGGCATTAACCTACATCCAAAGAGATAACAAATAGGTAACTTTAATCAGAAATTTATATTCAACAAATTCAAGACAAGTCAGACTAGTTGGGCAACTTACGAGATTGTATGCCATACGCTCGTCGATCTGACCCCTAGGCGCATACCTCTCACCGCGTTCAAAGTTCACTGGGGCTACTCTCCTCCGCGTGATGCGACAGTACCACTCATGGTACTGTTCGATGCCGATAACGGGGTCCAGCTCCGAGACGATGGCAGCCAGTGTGTCCTGCCAAGAAGTCCAAAGCTCTAGTTCGGTCGCACACAATTCTTGCGCATTGGCCTTGCCAAACCGCCCTACATTCGGTGGGTCCCTGTTAACCCTTATATCTGGGGCACCGGCTGGCAATCCCTGTTCCAACTCAAAATGGCGGATTGCTCGGTCTGGCAGCTGCCACTCTGCGACCTTGAAGTGGATGAGGGGTGTGCGCTGCAACCCGAAGAGCGTGAAGACAAATGACTTTTCGACCCGTCGTGCCAAACGTATGTACGGTGCCCAACTCATTTGGCCGGGAGATAGACCGTCGAACTCCCCTCGATAGTACGCGATGTTGTGATGGGGATCGACTCTCCTGCGGTAGTGGCTATTCCTCCGGCTGTACTCCCAAGCACGCAACCGAGGCCACACTCTATCGGTTCCATCCCTACGCGTTGGTGCCCAGGGAGCAAGGTGTTCATAAGACCACACCTGAGAACATGGGCAAATTATATTTATATCGTCGATTCAACAAAAGCAAAAACAAAAAAAAACAATAACGAAGACAAGATTTATATGATATACCTGCAATAGCGAGAGACATGCACATATGGCTTTGGAGTCGGGCCTCGTTGCCTTGTGCAATGCTCGGTACAGATACGAAAGAACCGCTGCACCCCATGCATAATCTCCAACCTCAGCGAAGTTACCCAACAACGGTAAATATTTCACGCTGACCGTGTTCTTCGACGTCGTTGGGAATAATATTGCCCCCATCACCCACAAGAGGAAGGCTTTGTGTACAGCACAAGCTCACGGCCCGTATAGTTTTCCGGCAAAACCCCGTAGGTATCTACCAACCACTTCAACTTTATACCACCAGTGCTAAATTGATCCTGGGGTATCGAAGTGAAGAAGTCCCTAGCGGTTCTCTTATTCGTTGCTTCTGACGGAGGAGCAATTACCGGCCGCCCCGTCACCGGCAACCCTAAGATGAACCCTACATCTTCTAGGGTAATTGTCATCTCTCCGAGCGGGAAGTGAAACGTATTCGTTTCACTTCTCCACCTCTCAACAAGGGCACCTATCAAGGCCCGGTCAAGCTGTTGAAAGATCTGCCCATGCGTGAAAATCCCAAACCCAATTCCACGCAGTATCCTTTTCTGGGACTTGTTCAGTTTCCACGATGTGAACTCGCGAGATACTTCTACGGTGGTGAGAAGTTCTCTTTCCTACGAATTAATAAATACAATTTAAGCAAAACAAACGGTATATACAACGTTCGTAAGAATAAGAAAGTTGATAAATAATGTATCTTACTCCACCATCCCATATGAGCGTACTGATATGGTTGGCTTGGTCGTATAACACGGATGGATCTTCTGGTCCAGGGTTAAATTCCATTTTTTGCAACTGAAATTATGGAAAAACCTTCTCAGTTTGGATTTCACGTTTTTGATTTTGATAATCGCTCGCAAAAATACGACGCTAGCACATGCATAATACATAGGCCGCAAGCACATGCATAACGCATACAATGTTAGCATATGTACTGATATGTATAATAGATATATATACATATACGGAAGCGGATTTTACAAACGCTAGCACATGAACAAAAACATACATATGTTGCAAGCGCAATATTCATCACAACAATCGATTACAAACAAAAAAAAGTTTAGATTTTGTGAACTTACGTGATCGATTTA